>CAKNWT010320302.1:3429-13692 GCA_932066315.1 Andricus coriarius
GGTAGCTTATACGCAAAAGAGAAAATCCACGAAAAAACGATCATAAAACATTTAAGCTTCTCTGTATAACGACATTACGAAACTGTTATTTCCCATCTGAATTAATACTAGGCTTATCAAATTTTTATTGTACACAGTAAGTTATATTTTAACCACTAACATCAGCAGATATTTAAAAAATTTCTTATATCCCTTTTCAACAATCATCATACGTTGTAATCAATGTTAAGATTAATATTAGAGATTATAAATGTACTTTTTATTTTAGGTTTCAGTAGAGGACATGTAATAGGCCCTTTTTGCGTATTTAGTTTCATTTTGACCAAACCACTACTTAGACCCCTTTTTGACAAAAGACTTCAAATATTACGCAAATTCTTCTAACAATAAACACAAAAAAACCATGTTCGTTTGTCATTGAAGATATTCGCTTCATCAGATAAGATAAGGTGTTGTAACAAGGCAAAATTTTAACCCAGAAAATTATTATTTTGCTTAACCATTATTCGTAAACTGGTCCCCTCCACTGCGTGTCACGATACTCCAAGGGCATATTTTAAGTAAGATTTAAAAATTTAGGATAAATTTGTCGTGTTCATTTTGTTTTGCTGTTACCATGTCTCAACATTCAAACAACGGGGGATTGAGATTCTCGCGTTGAATCTAGTCCTCACCTTTCCGCTTGCTATCTCCAGAGTCCCGGAGCCTGCCTGGAAACCTTGGATGCACCGGTAATCCTGATGAGAAAGGAAGTCATGTCACATCTAGAGTTTTTAAATTCTCGGTAATGTAAAATCGGGTAATATTACCGGTATGTTACCGAAGCTTCGAGAATTTATGACAATATTCAGTCATAGTGCTTCTTTGTTATTTTTAAAAGTAATTAGATAATGATCACGATGTTATAGTTAATTTTTGATCATTTTGTATATTTCTTTAATATTTGTTATCACAAAAAATATACCAAATGATCGAAAATTAACTATAACATTTTCAACATTTGTTGGCAGTGGTCGACAACCCTTTAACACCTAAAAAGTTCAGTAATTAGATAATGTTAGTACTTATAAAATAAATTATAAATAGCGCCCATTTATTTATGATTAAAATAATAAAATCAAATAAGCAACAATTATTTATTTCAAAAACTGTTCACATGAGTAATATTCAGTGAAGTTTTTTATTTAAACTAAATAATGTGATATTTTTAAACTGAAGATAAGGTGTACTTAACACATCTACGCATTTAAAGAAACAACTGAATTATGAATTTTTTCCAAATTTGTCTTTGGTGCACTACATAAAAAGTATTGGTAAAAAAATATTGGAAAAGCGAATGGATAATGAAAGAAAAGTTGTCATTGTCAGAAATGCGCTTCACTGAAGTTTTTGAAGGAGGAAACAATAAATTCTCATACATTCTCGAAGAGAACAAACGTCGGGTAAGTTACCTGGTAACTTACCAATATTACTGTACGTTACCAGGGTAATTTACCCGACTCAAAACTCTAGTCACATCCCCTAACAGGGCCCTCGACGCTAAGGTTCTGGCCGATAAGCCAGCCTATTCAAAGACTCCCGCGATGGGATGCGAATTAGGTCTGGTTGTCCCCGATTTTTTTCGTTATGTCATTACTGGAAATGCTTGGGATCTACTCTTAGATATATTTTGTTTAGTTACAGCCTGCAGTTAAGCCGCCCTTGCACCTCCTTTCGTTTTGGCGGCACGTCAGAGAGCGCGTCGAGCGGCACAGCATCAACCACACAGCAGCGCCGAGGAAGCAGCCAATCAGCGCCGACCTGTGATGACTCACACCCAAGACGGCGAGACGACGCGCTCGGCAACCTACAAGCCACGTTCTCAGTCGTCCAGCAGCCATGCAGTGTGTTCCTACGCCCACGTGTACTGAGATTTGTTTTGATTACTCAGATTAACGTGTAAAGTAGAATCAGTTTTAGTTTTGTTCAAGGTAAGGTCAGCTTTTACTCACCGGGAGGTTTGGGATCCTCGTGTCCTTCTTAATCGGAATCAGTCCCCTTTTTTATAAAGCCGTTTTGCTGTGCTTTTGCTTTTGAGTAAGAACACGAGGACTCCAAGGCTAGCAGCATGTTTTGTAGTCTCTAATCAACGTGTTTTTAGTTGTGAAAGAATCAATTGGGGATTCCTCCCTTTTTCGCTCCCGCCAAACGGCAAAGAATTTATGTCGAGCTTAGTTGTTATCGTCGGCGCCATTTGAGGGCTCCCGACGCCATCTTAGAGTATTCTCGCGTAAATCCTTGGATTATCGGCTGAAAGGCATAGTTCTAATTCTTCTTTGTTATTTGTAGGCTATAAAATCGTTCATCACGAAATTGTTGTCAAAACTTAACTTTCGCTTAGTGAAATAATGCATCAAACTGGCGTTTAATTAAGTTACCGATTTACCTCTTTTTCTTTTGCTATCTCTTTTACAGTCCAGGTGTGACCATGAACTGTCGTTGCTTGTAATTTGCTGCCGGATCATTTTTTCTCTTTAGTGAAATGTAGTTTTGCTTGCTCAGCAAGGCCCCGCCTACCTGACACTAACATTGTCACACTGAGTAGTTTACCTCCCCCCTTTTTTACATGCTTTAAATAAAATTGTGCATGTCATTTTATCTTACCTCTGTATTTTCATTCACGAGTAAGATGGCATTGTGAAATAATATTGAGTTTCGAGTGACCGGTTGGCGCATTTGCACCTGGCACCCAACAACAAATTAAAGAAATGTTTTATTGAGCTTTGAGAATTTTGTAGATAAAGGGCGTTGATTAGTAGGAGTAATTTTCGGCTACAAATTGACGCAGCGAACGTGGGGCTTCAGAAAAATAAACTGAAAAATTCAAGTTCAAGACCCCTTTCAAAACAATCCTGAAAACTGATTATTTCACAACCTTGAAAAATTGAAATTTAATCATGTGAATTTTGATTTAAGTATTGATAACATGTCTATTTTTGATAACTTGTCTATTTTGATAACCTGACTATCTTTGATAACCTGTTTATTACTGATGAGTTGTTTATAATTGATAGCCTGTACACCATTTATAAGCCTGTATAAAATTGAGTGAGTTGAGTCCCGATTTGTCATTATTACTATTGTGAAAAAAGTGACGCCGGCAAATATTAGACCCCAAGGACGTATGGATCTACGCGTCATTGACCGATCAGCTGATTAGCGACCTCAAGGAAAGACAATGATCCGTCGAGGGTAGTCTCGACGTTACGCGACCGTTTAAATCGATTCGCGTATTTTCAGAGAGAAGCGACAGGAAACGACTCCGGTATCGTAGTGACAAACGCGGAAAGTTTGACGGATAGTTTCGGCGCATCGTGTCTCGGAGTGTAAGTATTGGTGCATCGGATGCACTCTTGTTACCTCCGCACGGATCGCTCCTTCCCACTCCACGCGCGCACATTACAGGGACCCACGTCACTACATGATCTAGACGGGAGGCAACCCTCCGGCGGCCGAGTCGCCGACCAATTAGGTATTTTCACTTCAACCACCAGCTAACTTCACTTCGTTGATTGCTGTGGGTTTCTGAGGGGAAAACAAGGGACCAAATGCATAGACAAAGCTTTATTTTTGTAATATCTTCGTAATGAATGATGATTATTATCATTTTATTATGTCATTGAATAGATCTTCAAAAATAAAAACTATTTTCCTATGCACTTATACAGAAAAAATTAGTTTTTACGAAGATATTAGCAAAATAGGGCCAAAATGGACCGAATCCCATGCATTTGGTCCCTTGTTTTCCCCTCAGCAATCAACGAAGTGAAGTTAGCTGACGGTTGAATTGAAAATACCTAATGCTAGGTACTCGCGGGCCACTGCTACCCTCTCCAACCGTACCGGCACAGTGTCCTGCACTGCTAGCAGCTATGCGACGCTCGTTACCCTCTACCGCTATGAGAAAGCTACCCTCATTCTCGCTCGTCTTCGCGCGCGCTTTCGAGGCCAGATGCCTATACCACGTGCTCGCTACCCAACCCAACGGAATGCTATAGCGATGCCGGACTACTAACCGGCCAAAGTGACAGGTCCGCACCACATAGCCGCTATCCCATACCGGCCCACAATTGTGTTTCAGAAAGTGGCCATTGGATTACCACGAACCTAAATAGTGCCGCAGAAAGTGAATTCGTGACAGCTAATACCGGTAAACGGGACCATACTTACCCCGACCACCCAGTATGAGCGACAAAGCAATACGCTAGGTTCTTCGAATTTAAAATCGGTCTACGAAATAATCCGGAAATGGCACCTCCGATTTTCGGGCTATGAAAATGAGGATTTAGAAACTTTCTTTCTGTGAATCGGAGAGTGTCGTGGCTTAGTGCTCGTCTCGGATGAAGGTTTGTTATTGTGCATACCATTCTTTTTGTGGGATGTTGCACTCCATTGGTTCCCTAACTCGCGGCTCAGATTTCGTAGAATCAACGCGAATTCGTTTTGGCGACCCGGACTACCAGTTAGAACTGAAGTAGGAAGTGCACAACCACACGCAGGGAATATACAAACCCGTTGCGAATTATTTAACATGAATTCGTACCCAGCTTAACAGATTGTTGCCTCCATACTTACAACAGGAACAAATAAATTACGCGCACCGCAAATGCTACCGAAATTACAACTTACTATCCATCGAAGTGACATAATTAATTTCGACCATCTAGAACAATTAGTCATTCACGTTGAAAAACCTGTATGGGCACAACGGACTTTCAGACTCTCACCACCGCCCGAAAAATCATTGTCACCGAGTCTAGCCTTTCGTGAGCCTAAGCGAGGTTCTTTTCCACGCAGGACGGCTGCGTCACAGTCCCTCGAGGCTACCGACGATGACACGCCCGAAATACAGGTGGACGAAGTACACTACAGCGCCTTCTCTAATACCGGAAACCCTTCCAACACAAAAGCCTCTCCCAACATAAATAATAATAACAATAACGATAAATAAAAGGCTCTAAAAAAAAGTACCCAGAGGTGAAACCTTCATCTCCAACTGCCCCGTCTGTGTAAATTTTCCGCTCTTGCTTACCGTCTAGGGCAGAAGTTGCAGAAGTGGATGACGTACACGTTCCAGTTGCGTCGGGGTTGGTGGCTTTAAGGAACCATGACTGTAGCTTCCGGAGCCTACAGCTTCAACAAAAGGCTCACAATAAGGAAACGCATCTTAAAGCGAATATTAACCCTGACCATCCAAGCAACGCTGGTACAATAAATAAGTATGCGTCCGATAACCCAGCCAACCCGGCATGCGCAGGCACGGCCTGCCTGACAGATGCCCTTCCTTGTAGCCAAGTTAGGCCGTATACTAGGGAATTTTTTTGTTGGAACTGTCGGCAAGGTCACTAGACCGGACCAGCATGCCTCCTAGTTACTCTAATCGTGGTCCTCAAATCCAAATAAATAATTCAAAAAATTTAGATTCTGTTTTAAACCAGAGCGACCCAGACGAACAACCTGGCTCGGCACCACATGTCTATGTAACACTCACAATAAAAGGCAAACCCCTGAGTGTCATGGTTGACTCTGTTACTAACCGGTCCTTTTTAGGCTAACCCGGAATACAATTAATCGAACAATTAGCCTTTCCGATAATGCGTATTAAATCGCGCTTAGTAAATTCAGCTTTCGGAAAATTTAAGACAGTCAACGAAATGGTGGAACTGTCCATCGTTCTAAATGGTTAAAAGAAAAATTTTAAAGTCAGATTGCTTTCGGTTCTGGACTAGCAATGCGCGTTCGGTACCGATTTCTAACATTATTTTGGATTGATCACAGATTTAATTAATTATAGGTCTTGTTTTGCTACTGACCGGTTCGCGATGTTGTGTACTTACTGTCTCTCACGGACGAGCAGACCGACAGATTAACCTCTTTTCTCGATAAACGAATCGCTCCGATTTCACATAACGTGCACTCTACCCACCTAATCCATCATAGCATTGATGTCGGTAATCATCTCGCGATTAAGCAACGCTATCGGTTAACGTCACCAAAAGTTCATGAGGCCATCACGCAGGTAGCAAGAGATTATTTGAAAAACGGTATTTTGGAACCACCCACTAGCGACTGGTCATCCCCAATTGTAATGACCCGGAAACCCAACGGAAGCTATCTGTTTTGCATGGACTGTCGGAAATTAAATTCAGTAACTTAAAAAGGTGCCTACCCCCTGCCCTACATGAGTGGAATATTGGATAAACTTATATGTGCGAGTTACGTATCCACGCTTAACCTAAGGGAGTCCTATCACCAGGATCTTCTCTATGCGAAGAGTCGCGAACTCACTGCTTTTAACATTCCTGGCCTGGGTTTACTACAATTTACTCGTATGCCCTATATCTAACCAACGCCGCCGCCACCTTTTACAGGTTTGTGGGCAGGATAATTACTCCAGATATGGAACCCTTTGTGTTTGTCTATCTGGATGACATTATTATCGCCACTGCAACTTTTGAGGAACACCTCAAGTGGTTGGGAGGAGTACTAACAAACCTCAAGAAGGCCAATTTAACTATCAACCGCGAAAAGTGTGAGTTCTGTCGCTCCCGAATAGTGTCCATGAAATTAGACAGTTCCTGGGCGTTGCCCCCTGGTACTGCCGTTTCATTCTAGATTTGCCACTACCGTCGCACCATTGACTCTTCTTCTTCGGAAAACTCAGCCTTGGGTCTGGGGTATTGAGCAACAAATGGCTTTCGAAAACATCAGCTCCTATTTAGTCTGATCCTGGTCAAACGTAGCTTACGATGGCTGGATAATTTAAAGGACCCGGGAGGTCGATTAGGAAGGTGGGCATTAGCTCTGTAGGGGCGAGCCATCACGTGTCTGATGCCCTATCGCGAATATTTGAGGAAGACGCAGATAGGCTGACCTCATTAACAAATGTCACCGTTCTTTGGTATCAAGAGCGACGCGAAGCCATCGAAAAATTCTGCGCGAGGTTTTTCAACTGGAAGATCGAAAATGACAAATTATTTTATCACCGCTCGAATCCGATTCTCGATTCGATAATTGAGGATCTAACCGCTTGGAAATTGATCACATCCGTGAGCGTGCGAAATGAAGTGATTCGGGAACACCATAATGACGCCCAAGCCTGTCATATGGGCATCGACAAAACCTACCCGCACATAGCTGCCGACTACTACTGGTCCGGAATGTTCTGAGATATCTCGGAATACATGAGAAAATGCCCGGATTGTCGAAGTGGAAAAGTAGAACCGTTGGCCCTGCCCGAACTAATGGGTCGCAGAATAGTCCAGGGACCATGGACCGTAGTAGCTTCCGACATCTTAGGCTCCTGCCCGCAAACAGCTTCCGGTTACGAATACATCTTGGTTATGCAAGATCTTTTTACCAAATGGGTGGAACTTTGTCCAATACGAAAGGCTACCGGTCCCAAAATCCGCGAAGCTTTCAAAGAGCTTATCCTTATGCGCTAGGGAGCCCCCTAAGTTTTACCCACCGATAACTGATCCGAATTCATAAATTCCACACAACCTGACTTGACTCGGGAATACAACATCTACTATGCTACCACTCCATAAGAATTTCTCCTCCAAATTTGCCAAAAATGTCCATGGTCCTTTTCGCCTTACCAAGTAATTGTCCCCTGTAGTTTATGAGGTCTCCAATCTGAATGATAAATTCGTGAGTAAGATGCACGTACAAATTTTAAAGAATATCGAGCCTAGCTTGAGATAGCCTTTTTTTCTCTTTGCACCCAGGTTATAGAAGCTTTCAATCAAGATAACTGCAGCTATCGTAGAAACTAAAGGCGTTACCGTAGCCGTCCATCAGCAAAAAAAATAAATAAAAAACCAGCCTCCAACATGGCGGAAGGTGGTCCTAAACGGTTACCAAACCCTTATGGACCTGAATTTCCTCAAGATTGGCGCCACCTGCAGTCGTTCCTGACCACTATTCACGCCGCCTTCCAACTACAACCCGGATTGGCTCCAGCCTTAATGACAGTGGCAGAAGAGTACATAGGCTCGACAAGCCGGTTAATTCCTCCGGCCTCAACAGGAACCCGCAGCCCAATGACGGACCACGTCTACTACTGCTTCCGACCAAAAGAAGAAGCTTCCGTTGGTACCCAAACACCACACCGCCTAAATCTGGTTTCCGTCATCACACAGACCCCGTCGACGTGGGGAGTTCGGAAGACCTTTCGATCGGAAGCCACCCAGACCGGATCGAGAACGGAGGCGTACACCACAATCACCTCCCTTTACAACCGGACGAGAACCGAAGAACATCCGAGATACCTTGGTTCTACGGGGGCTATATCCAAAAACCCCTCCGGCCACCGATCTAGCTGCCCAGGAAGAAGGGACAGCATTTCTGAGGAGGAAAGACCGCCAGGATGGACTCATACACCAGCCCCACGAAGAAGTTTAGCCACTCCACCAAGTCTAATGTCAATCCCTATCCAACCGCCGCCTCCCAGCCCATCAACGGCCAAGAGATTCACCGAAGGCCAGAACAGCAAATCCCCATCTTCACTACCTGCTAGGGAACCACACGGTGCCGTCGACCATCCTGAGGGACCATCTCAGCCGAAAGCAAGGCGAAAGGAAGCTTCGCAGCCTCAACAGTCTCCGATGGATTGCTGGAATTGCGGCTCGAAGAGGCACGCACACAGTAAGTGTCCACACACGCCCCTACACACCTACTGCTTCCGTTGTGGCAAACCAGACGTCACAATCAAGGGGTGCCCCAACTGCTATGCGCAGTGGAGGTCTGAAGGACCCTACCGTCCCAAACAGCCTAAGAAATGAGAAGCCACCACTCTCATCCCAGAAGATGCACCGAGGAAGGAACAACCAACCGTCCTCCCCTTTTGCTACCGCTTCATCCATCCCAAGCTACCGAAACGTAAAATTCTTCCGAATCATTCGCTAAATCCCTACTAGACCTGGTGTTCCCCATTTTGCTACTTTTTTAAGCTTTCCCCGGGCCAATACCATTCCCCCGACCGTGGATCACTGTCAAGTCTTAGTTTTGCTACCGTCCAAATAATTTAAATTCTGCCTTTATTATGAACACTAGATTTATTTTTGCTGTCGTAACTTCCCGTGAATGCACTACCGATACCAACGCTAGCTCTCCCCCTGACGCCCCTAACCTTTCCTTAGCCCCTACAATTGCGTTAAGCCTCTCACCAGAATCTTCTTACGCTCTCATGTACATCTCTCTAGCCTTAGCTTCCAAATAAAATCTATTTTTTTGTAAAAAAAAGTGCATCGTCAATTGCTAACACCCTTATTATTATCCATTTAGCATCCACTTAGTATTCAGCCCATCCCACCAGCCTGTAAAAGTCCCAGTTCATGGTCTCTTTTTTTCATTTTCTTTTCTATTAAATTTTTACCCCACTCCAAAACGATCTAGATCTTGACTTTGCTCCTTCATCCATATTGAACCCTAATTGTAAGAATTATCAAAATCACCCTTAAGATAAATATTGATTCGTTTTATGCCACTCCTTGGAGACTCATCCCTTGACGATCCTACAGCCATTTCCATAACTTGCCCGGTGGATGAGTAGTCCTTACTGACGCGATTTTTTCTGTCTTATTAGCCAAAATTGATGGTTAAATAAATTCTCTTTAAGTTTGATTTAGAAAATAATGCTAAAATTTTGCCTGCTGTTTTACGGCCACGGTTAGTCTTTTCCCAAGGAGGGGTTGTTGTAACAAGGCAAAATTTTAACCCAGAAAATTATTTTATTTAACCATTATGCGAGTACTGGTCCCCTCAGCTACGTGGCACGATACTCCAAGGGCATATTTTAAGTTAGATTGAAGAATTTAGGATTAATTTGTTGTCCTTTTGTTTTCCTATGACCTTGTCTCGACCTTCAAACAACGGGGGACTTCGAGGGATTTTGGAACTCTGATGTGCACAGAGAACTGAGATTCGCTTGCTGCCATCGTTACCTAAGAATTTAGATTCGCGTGTTGAATCAATTTATCGCCTTTTGGCTTGCTGTCTCCAATAGTCCCGGAGCCTGGCGGAAACCTTGGATGCCTCCAGAGCCAGCTATGATCGCGGATAATTTTCCCTTGGCTTTGGGAATGAACTTAGTCGCCTTGGAGCGATACCTTGGCCTGCACCAGTAATACTTGTGAGGGAGGAAGTCATATCACATGCCCTAGCAGGGCCCTCGACGACGCGCTCGGCTACCTACAAGCTAGGTTCTCAGTCGTCCAGCAG
>CAKNWT010320308.1:0-16503 GCA_932066315.1 Andricus coriarius
TGATTGTTTAAAATTCATCTATTTTGTTGAAAATTTAACTATTTGGTTGAAAATTACAATGAATTAAACTGGTAGAAGATTCCTTTTTATTTTCGTGAAAAATTAATCTTTTACACTGAAAATTTAACTATTCCATTTTTGGTTCGAAAATGTCTTCTGTAGTATAAAATTCATCAATTTAGTTGAAAATTCATGTATTTTGTTGGAAATCCGTCTTTTAGAATACAATAATTCTTCTTGGTTTAAGATTCACCTGACTAAATAAAAGATGTTGCTATTTGATTAAAAATTCAAGTATTTTGTTAAAAGTTTAATTATTGCTTTAAAATTCAACTATTTTGTTAAAGACATCTTTTATTATTGAAATTTAAACTGTTTTGTTGATAATTCATCCTTTTGGATTGAAAATTCATCTTTTATGCTAGCAAAGTATGAGTTGAAATGAAATGTTTTGAACTCTTTAGCGGGCTCTGGATTAATGAAACTGGTCTAACAATAAGAGTGGGGCTCTAGCCGGAGACTGACTAGAGCATAACTGCGCTGGAATCAACAATCTGTCACTCATGAAGCTCTGACTAGAGTTAACTAATATGGAAAAAATAACTGGGTCTTGAGCCTACTCTGACTATAAAAAATAATCTTCTAACGATATTCGAGCACTAGTTATGTATAGTACCAGTTTTGTCCCCACTACTTTACTTATCACAGACCTAGAACAAAAAGGGCAAACTAGCCAGGTCCCCACCATATTCCAAACTAAATCTTACACAGTATCGAGTCAAAACACATTGGTTTTGATGCTCTAAGAGTGAGATTCTTATTTTTTTCAAGTCTGAAAGTTTCGAAAATCATATATTATATGTAGTTGATCGAATATGGATGCTTGAAGAATTTATTGATAGCATGGATGTAACTAAGTTAATGATTTCAATATTTTCAACATTTTAAATCTTGAATGTTTCTTGTGGGATTGAAAGTGAAGGAATTAGATGTATAAATGGCTTCATCTGTAAATCCTGAATCGAGCCTTTTCTGCTAAGTGCCAAAGAAGGATGGTGACAGGGAGTTGTATGAAAAAGTTGTTCTGTAGTCAACTTTGCGCCATGTATGCAACGTGGGAAGTCTCACTCTACACTACAATACTTATTTCTTTTAGTACAATGAAAAAAGAGATCACAAGCTACTTGGAAGTGTATAAATAGTGTGTTTAATTATTGCCTTTATATAATTTATCTTATTGTACGATGAACATGATCTAGACTTTGGGAACATTGAACTCATGTTTTTTTGTGATAAGGAAGAGCCTTAAAGTTAGAAATATCACATGTTGTTAAAGATATTAATGAACAAGTGATTTCTCTATAGTTTTACTCCCTTTACCAGATCAATCTATGATGATCAAGTTAAGGACTTTTGTAGATGGTCTTTTTGCCAACCACGAAGATGCAGAATGCAGATTCAATGAACTTCGAAAAAAGTAAGAATCCTCAGTAAGGAAAGCGATAAGACATCTTAGCTTTATACAATTTGTTTAAAAATGCTGGAGTAATAGAATAAATTTATAAACGTGAAATTAATTAACTAGTAGCCGAAGACTAAGGCGATTAATTACTATGGTAATTGACGTAACATGATAATTCATGATTTATTTAGGATCCTAATTAGCTGCGCCATTACAGCACGCCCAGACGAGTGGATACACCTGTAACTTTGTACTCGGACAGGCGGAAACGGTCGTTAAAAGGCGCACGCTCGCGGGATATATAAAACCCTTCGCAGGAAGACAAGCAATCGACGAAGGACGACATTGAAGAAAGCGAAAGGAAAGGTTGAAAAGACATGAGGAGACATTCGATAACCACCAATATATACCCTCGGTGTCCATACTCTATAGGTTCACGATATTCGTGAACATCCCTACACCGTAAGCCGAGATGACAATCTCTTCGCAGGACCAGCTAGGTGTGGTCCCACCGGTGAACAGCGGATTTCCAGGAACGCGAGCCATTAGACCTTCTGGCTGGTGTTATAAATTGTACATCGTTTAATTAGGCTCTCCTCTTCGTCGAGGCTTGACCGTGTCGGACCGCGCCGGTTATTTACCATTTACTTTGCCTGGGCCCTTATGTGGTATCTGCTAGCTACCGTGTATCAAATTGGCTCCGAATTGGGCCCCTTGACAGCCGGCCTTCTTCTAGGGAATCTCTAGGTCTCTTAAATACCCATAAGGCTATACCCACCTTCCACTTCGTGCTAACGAAATTCTTCAAATTAAAATTTCTCGGGAATCAAAGCACCGGCTTCTGTTTTCGTCCACATGATCTATGCGAATCATTTAAACCCCATTCTCTCAAGCCTCGAGTCGTTATGTGGAATTTATCCCGTAAAAGAACATAACGTGTGCTTCCCAAATTGATTGGCCTCTTAAGACGATTTTTGGTACCTGCAAGGTCATAATGAATTCCTTTGGAGTAACAACTTATTTTGTTCAAGACATGAGGGGAAAGTCAATTATGTGGAGAGTCCAGTTCATTTTTCAATGAGAACGATTATATTTAAACTAACCAAACAGGTGTATAAAGGTGAAGTAAATGGCAGGATGCCCAGAGGTAGACCGCCAAACGAATGGTTACAATCTGCGAATGAGACATTAATCCAAAGATACATATAAAGTCATAGAAACACGAGAGCTTGCATGAAAAAATGCATGGACGTGAAGGAAGCCAGAACAGTATACCGGGACAGAAAAGTGTGGCGACAAATAGTGTATAAAAAGAATGAGAGTAGAGCGAATGACGCCTGAAACAAAGACCTTGGATACTAATGGGCCCAAGTGGGGAACACATAACAATTTCGTGAGGCTCTTCACGTGGGGTGATCGCTAGAAAGATTGATCAGCAACCTGGGTCGGAGCAGTGTTGCGGAACGAATGTGTCATTTAAATAAATAATTAGAGAATTCTATATCAGTCTAAAATCTTTATACCTTACACCGATACACCTATATACCTATCTACCCTAAGCCTATATACCCATCCACACACTGCTACTTTCCAACCGAGCAATCCACGCCTACCCCGAAAGGGAAATGGCCTGCCGGTATAATAAAAAAATCTATTATACCGGTCCTCGAGTTTTTTAGTCTCAGATTTTCATGATTCTATAATCTAAGGGGCCATTCAAAAACTGCACCACATTAACCGGGGGACGGGGGGATTGCAGGTTTTTGTGGCGATTTGTGACGTAGGGGGAGGGGTTAACGCAGAATGTGACATCACACATGGAAAATATAAACGTGAACAACAAGTTTTTGAAATGCTTGAAAAAATGAAAATGATTGATTTAATTTTATAAGTGAAGCATCTAAATACATACTTGACACTCTTTTACCTCGTTTCCCCTTTTTTAAAGAATTTCTCTTTTTTCCCCTGGTTTCAAGAAACTTCCATTTTTTATCGATTTTTCGCCTAAATGTGAACTGAATTAATAGAACTCAATAAGAAAATCCAAATATCTTTTGGTGAAAGTTAATTTTTTTAAATTGAGAAGTCTACTATTATATTTTTGGATCAAAAATCATCTCTTTTAGTTAAAAATTCTACTATTTGCTTGAAAATTTAACCATTTTGTTGAAAATTTGGTTGTCTTTGTTATTGAAAAATAATTTTACAACTGAAGATTTAATTATTCGATTATTATGGCTGAAAATTGATCGCTTTTAGTTGAAAATTCAAGACTTTGGTTGAAAATTGATGTATTTTGTTATAAATTTGTCGTTTTTGGTAGAAAATTTATCTTCTTTAATGAAAATTCAACTACTTGGTCGATATTTGAATTATTTTGTAAAAAAATTCATCTCTTTGTGTTGAAAATTCAACAGTTTTTTTTTAAATTCGTCTTTTTTTGGGTTGATAATTTAACTATTTTGGTATAAAATTCAACTAACTGCTTAAAAATTAAATTTTTGTTGAAAATGTTTATTTGCAGGTTAAAAATTCAACTGTTTTGTAGAAAATGCACCTTTTTAGTTTGAAATTTCAACAATTTGGTTGGATATTTTTTTCTCTTTTAGCTGAAAAATCTTTCCTGTTTAAAAGTTCAACTCTTTTGTTGAAAATTAGTAGTTTTTGGTTGAATTCAACTGTTTTTTATTAAAAAAAATTTTTTTGTTGAAATATCAACTGTTACTTTTTCTGTTGAAAATGTATCTCTTTGCTTGAAAGTTTAATTATTTTGTGATGTTCTTAAACTAAAAATTCAACTACTTGGGTGAAAGTTGTACTTCTTAATTAAAAATTATTTTTCTTGTTGTTAAAGATACATCATTTTAGTTAGAGATTTAACTACACTGAAACCTGAAATAAGTTACCTCGGATTTACTATATTCCTAGAACTAATAGCCCCCGCAGTTTCGTGATGAAAGGAGCCGCCGGGCTCAGTCAAGCGTGACAAACAGCCTGAGGGCTGCACTCTCAGCGCGTTAGTTGCATCAGGTTGCTTCATGCGTACAAATCCAACAGAAATAGTTCACGCGGCCCTGCCGGTTTACGTTTGGATGCCCTGGAAATAGTATCAAGGCCAATGCAACTATGTGGTTACAAATTAAACTACTTTGTTGAAAATTCAACTGAACTTAATACGGTAGCTATGCATTGCTAAAAGAATTCATTCCAATTTTTTTGGGCTGTGAATTTTGTTAAATTATTATGGTTGTATGTTTTGTGTTTTATCTTAGGCGTTTATCAAATGAAATTAAAGACAAATCTTTGACTTCAAAAAGGGCGGGGGACGTTCGTATTTGTGACATCATCCTGGGGGAATCAAGATTTGTGCGATAATCTGTGACGAAGAAGGGGAGGGTTGGAAACATTTTCCAAAATAGCGTGACGTAGTTTTTGAATCGCCCCTATTATAGTCTAATAACATCTGAACAATTCGAAACTTTCTTTCTGCGATTAATAAATTTTTCCCAGGGTTTGCTACAGAGTCGCCAAACGACTTAATGAGTACTATGCCAGTATGATCTGTTCTTGAGACATTGTCCGTTAGTTTAGGAGACGTCGTCCAATCTTTAGTGCAGGCTTTTAAGCGGTTCTTGGTCAAGCTTGTACGGCAGAGTAAGACAGTGGCCACGAAATCAGAAACCGGTTGGACCCAATTTACTAAACAACGGACGAGAATCCAACACTTACGGTTGTTCGAACGCGGCTCTCCTCTGTGTCTCGCATGAACGTGTTCCTGCATCCGTGTGGATCACGAACGACTGTGTACGGTAGCAGCTACTAATTTCGACTTCATCAGGCGAGATAAGACTGGAATTTTTGCCACTGCACGGGAAAGCGGCCGAGCAGCGCATAAAGACGAACCTCGAGACCACTTTGCCAATTCGAAGTTCTTAATTTTCAAATCGAGCGACGAATTCATTGACATCCTGCTGCTTTTATCGGCTCCACGCCTCTTATTTAATCGGAAAGCAATCTTGGTTAATACCGTTGTACCTACAAAGTATCGGCTCGTAATATCCCCAAAGAAGTGACTCGCGCGCGAAAAGTTGGCACTTCTCATGGATAATTCGGATACATAATCTATACCTTAATTCTTATTTCTTTTTAATATACTTTTTTCGTTATAATCGGCCTCTTCGCGACAGAAATCCGTTTCTGTCGCCGACCGGTTGCTCCACCTCGGCGCAAATTTATTCGCCAGTTAGTCGAGCCATTTGATTGGCCGATTCAGATAAAGGCTCTTTTCACTTGCGCGGCTACAGCGAAATTACTTATCAGATAATTGACCGTAAGGTGGATCAACCGGCCCTGAACTGATTTTAATTCAAGTTAATCAGTTGCCTGTCGCCAATCGAGCGCTGAATCGACACTGCAAATTTTTTACACTAAACAGTTTTTATGCGAGGACGAGTTATTGTGACCAAAATTGATGCGGTGGAAACTTGGTCACTGAGAGTCAAGTCCTCTGAGTACACTTTCGCTCTGACATGGCGGTCAGTTTATTATCTCAAATTACGCAGAACGTTTCGCCCAATAAACATCGCTCCCTTCTCGAGTCTCTATGTATCCACATGGCTATAAAAAATAATTTAGGATCCATTCCTCTTTCACCTCTGATTAAACTTTATCTTCTTGACAAATCACGAGGTAGTTGGATTCTCGGTTTATTGCGAAAATAAACTTCAAGAGAGATGAAGATCTCCGCTTTGCCTAATTCAATTTAACTGGACTAATTACCTCATGTGAGGTCATCGCGATTTGCTAGTGCTATTTTTGAATATTACGAGGAACTAATGTCTTGAATAATTTTAAGTGGTTAAGAGTCTTTCAATTTAAATGGGGTTATTAAGATTGGCGTTGTGTATCGCCGCCCAGGAAAAAAAGCAAATATCTTTTCTCGAAAGAACGCTAGTTATCGTATACATACTGGATATCTCAGCCAATTCTTCATCGATTTGCATCGAACCTTTTAGAATCAATAAAAAATCACAAAAACGTGACTTCTGTACGTACACATTGTCCATTTTTCAGAGACTGGATTCAGCAGATTCAGAAAAAAAAAAATGTATCATTTTTAGCAGCCCAGTCGACCTATAGCCTACATTTTTCAACCGATTCATCTAAAAATTGCAGGATAAATTGATAAGTTCAAGCTCAATTGCCAACTTTCAGGACATTAACATTTATTAATTATTTCTCGAGATATTTTACTTTTTATGCAGAAAAATTAAAATTTTTCATAATTTAATAACACCTGGAGTCTAAAGGATTCTACCGCTTAGATCAAGGATTTAAATACGCGTCTGTCAGAGGAGGCTCAAGGATATTTTTAGGAGGGTTTTGATTCATGAATTATTCTTCAAAATTGTGCACTTTAGATTGAAAAAATTAGATTTTTTAGTCATTCATTCGGCCAGGAACTCCGTTAGATGAATATCTGTTTTTAATGCTACAGCAAAAAAGGCGGTAATATGACATAGATTAATATGACATATAGGGCAATATTTCACATGAGGTATTATATCGCATGCGGTAACGTGACGCATGGATATAGTATATTTGGTGTTATATGGAACATAGTTTGTAAAATCAAAGTTTGCTAAGTAATTCTGCAAGGCACCTAAATTTGTTTCGTTGCTTAAATTGATAAAATTACAAAAACTTTAAGAACGTTTAAAAGAGAAAAAAATGAAAACTTTTGGCAAGATTATTATTATTTTTAAGAATTAAAAAAAGATCAAATCTCCCCAAGTTTTACTTTTCCCCTTTTAATACATTCTTCAAATTTCTGTAATTTTATCAATTTAATAAATTATAAAATTCAGATATCTTTTGGAATTACTTGGCACACTTTATTATTATTATACCATTAAGCCATTTCCCTTGCGGGGTAGGCGTGACTCGCTCCGTAACGAAAGGAGTAATGTGAAGAAGCAGGTATAGATTTTTTAGATTGATCTAAAATTTTCGGGTTATTTATTTAAATAACACCTTCGTTCCGAACCACTGCTCCGACCCAGATTGCTGATCAATCTCTCTAGCGATCACCCCAAGTGAAGAGCCTCACAAAGTCGTCATGTGCGGTTTCCCACTCGGGCCCATTAGTATACAAGGTCTTTTGTTTCAGGCATCATTCACTCTACTGACACTCATTTTATTAACTATTTGTCGCCACACTTTTCTGTTCTGGCATACTTCTCTAGCTTCCTTCATGTCCGTGCATATTTTTATGCAAGCTCTCGTGTTTCTATGGCTTCTCATGTCCCTTCGAATTAGGGTCTCATTCACACACTCTAACCATTCTTTACGCCGTCTGCCTCTGGGCACACTGCCATTTACTTTACCTTGATACATTTGTTTCGTTAGTCGTTCATCTTTCATTCTCGCAAGATGCCCAAACCATCTAAAACGTTTTTTCCCCGTATGTTAACTAGTGTCTCTTCTGCACCACATTCTTGGAGGATTATCTGGTTACTCACATTGTCCATCAGTGTTCTCCCGTCTTAAAATTTCTGTAATTTTATCAATTTATTAAATTAAAAAATTCAGATATTTTTTAGAATTATTTGACACACTTTGATTTCACAAATTATGTTAAATGTACTAATAACTCTGTACTTGTCGACAGTTTTTACAGCGTAGATGTTGGTGAGATGATTACTTCTCGATCACTTTTTATGTATACTAAATTGTGAACGAAGCGCTTGAAAATAACTGTTGCTATAAATTTGATACTTATTTACTGATTATATATAATTTTTTTTTAATAAACGCACTTTAATGAAATTAGATACTATTTACGACTATTCTAAAACTCTACAATGGACCCTCGCTCACTGTCTCATGACACTGCACAATGTGAGGATTACATTGTGCCAAGCTCCATTGTATTTTTAAATCAAGGTACATTCCACTTTTATTATTCCATTCCACAGAATCACAGATAGCATTTTTTTAATTTTGAATGATTAGAGAAATACAATCTCAAACATAAAATAGTGGAGGGGGTTATATGGATGCTATAGGAGTTGGAGACACAAATGAAAGAGGGGATAAGGTCCGGGGGAAGTTGGAGAAGATATGAGAAAGTGGGTTTACAGTGATGAAGGAACAAGAGCGAAAGGTTGTAGGTGGGGGTTAAATAGAATCTTAAACTTTGAAACAGAAAATGAGGTGATATGCGAGGATTATAGGTGGAGGGCCAAGTGGAAGAGAGGAAGGATTATATGTAAGAGGTTGTAGGGGTGATTGGAGTGTGTAGTATTGGCACGAAGATATGTGGGGGGGGGGGGGTTAAAAACGTCCTCGTGGGAAGGAGGAAACTATATAAATTAAAATTTGAAAGAGAGGGTGAGATTATAACGGAAAGGAAAGGATACAAATGCATGCACTTTCAGGAAGGGGTATGCAGGAGAGGGTGGATATTATATTAGGGGAGTAGGAAATGAGGGCAGAAGATCATCTAAAACTTAAGAAAGCGGGATGAGTTGATATGGAAGAGGGAGATATACAAATGCAAGGGCGTTAGGGAGGGTTATATGAGAGAGGGTGGATGAATTGATAGAGCTATAGAGTGGGAGGAGATATACAAGGTGTGGCTGCATACCGATAAATGAGGGGAAGATATTGAATAAAAGGGTTACAGTAATGAAGAGGGAAGGGTGGAAGGCTGTAACGGAAGTAGAATAGAATGGAATCTAAACTTAGAAAGTGGGAATAAAGTTACACACTGTTAGAAAAATCTGATTGAATTTTAAGGCACATGTATTTGAAAGTTTTTTCCACTCACGTGCATTAAATTTCTACCACAGTGTACATTCGAATTAAAACACGATTGCAGGTAAATTATTCTTCCTAAAATCAAGTTAAAATTTCAAAATTAATTAAACGTTTAATGATTTATAGGTAGTGAAAAGGTGATTGCAGTGTATACATGGCACAAGGAGAGGTTTGATGGAGTAGTGATAAGGATGTAAGGGGGAGGAAAATATATAAATTAGAAGTTGAAAAAGAGGGTGAGATATTATGCGAGAAAAAAAGAGATAGGAGTATGTGGGCGAGCGTAAAGGTTGATAGAGGAGAAAAGATGATAGAAAAGAAGGGAAGAAGATTATCTAAAACTTGAAAAGAGGGCTGGGGTGATATTGAAGAAGAAGTAATATAAATGCAAGAGGGGTCAGGGAGGGGTATAAGAGAGAGGGCGGATGAAGTGATAGGAGTGTAGGGGAAGATAAAGTGAGGGTTTACCGTGAAAAGAGGGAAAGACATATAAGTGAGTAATACCGTGATGAAGGGAATGGCTGAAGGTTGTAAGGGAAGTAGGATAGAATGGAATATAAAACTTAGAAAGTGAGAATCGAGTAATAAGACAGAGTTGTAGGAGATGGGGCAAATAGAAGAGTTAAAGAGAGGAAGAAGGGGGGGGGGTATTTGGGAGAGTGAAGAGAGGGGCTATATAAATGAAGGAGGGCAGGGGGTGAAATGCTGGAAGGAGTTTAGGGTGTGGATGACGGAGATGGATGATGGGTGGAATGAGTTGTACAGGGCAAAGTTGAGTAATGGAGAGAAGCATGGAGGAAGGCATAAAAAAAAGTTTTAGTATGTTCACCTACAAAGCCCTCCTTGACTATAAATGATGAAAGAATAATATTCAGAGGACTTTCTTACAAAATGTTGCGACTACAAAATACTTATTCTAAATTGTTTAGCATCATCATTTTCCTATTCACTATTACAGCCTTTCACAAACCCTCACCTAAACCCGTGACTTTAAAATCCAGAAAAAGCACACTGTTTGTCGAAATTGTCTCCACAAATGGATCGCTGATTTGTGCCTCTCAGATCGTAAGATCTCGATAAGAGTTATAATAGGATCGCAAGCAGAACGCGCATCCATTGTAAGTGCAAAACGGCTCTTCCTCCTTTCGCCTTACTTTTTATATACCATCGGTATTCTCTGTTTACGTAACGCGTCCAGGTACAAGTATAAGTCGTTCAATGTTGCTTAAAGTGCAGAACAGGTCTTGCAATCGTTGGCTGTTGTGCCGTACAATGCCTGTTTTGTGGTTCGAGGGATTCATCTTGTTGGCCACCAATTACATGCTTGGAATTTAAAGACGCTTCTCGATAGTCATAATGATTATAATACATACACAGTGTACGACATCCGAGGGGAGCAGAGTCGAATTCAATTCTCCGCAAAAACTTTTATCCCTTCTTTTGCTGAGAAGTTAATGGTATACGTGTATGTCGTATATTCCTGCAAAATCAAAATTGGCAATTGTGATTTAGTTGAATCAGGATTCGTTAAAGAAACTTTATGTTGTATTGAGCTTTTTATCTGTAATTTATAGTACATCGACTGATCGACGATATATAAAGTGATTCATGTCTGTCACATCACGATACCAATTAATCTCAGCACATTTTTAGAAAAAAATTGATTAAATTTGAAATTCAGCAGTTGATTAATTTGCAATTATTAAGGGTATCAATAATTTCTGTTTAATGAATAGAAATCTCTAATTATAATAATGATGCATATCAGCTTGCTTGGAAGAATTAGAGGTTCTTAAAACAACAAAAATTAGGGAAAGAAGATGCGATTCGTGGAACGAGTCATTCCTTGACTGTAATGTACAAGTTGCTTGGAAGGTGCCGAAGGGACGACGGTTTTACTTTCATTTTCCTGGATCAGTTAACGATGCTCGTCGATCTTTGCCACCAGGACCACCTCTGGTCCCGGGAATCAAGGGAAAAGGACGACCATGCCCGTGGGCAACGGGAGTATAAATCCTTATAAATTGACAAAAAAGCAGGGATATCAGCTGCCGAGATCTCTCGGTAACCTACTCGAGAGCCCCCTGTTCACCATGCTAAAACAAAAGTCGACCCCTCATCCGTATACCCCACACATCTGGGAGTATCCTTATTGCTGCGCGATACAAGGAGCCACTAACTCGATTTACCTTCTTTCGCGCGTTCTATCACAGGAATTCCTGCAAGTCGTTATCCCACTGGCAAATTCACGAGTGACGGGATATTGGGTAAATATAGCGACCATCTCCACTTGCTTATACATCGTAATTTATCCAGAAAACATCTATATAATATTTATTGTATTTTAAATTTATTAAATTGAAACGGGGATTTTTATTTTTTTTAATTTTATTTCCATTTCTACCACTTGACTTCAGTTTCTCATGATCAGACAATCAGATATAATATTTAGAGGTTGCATAGTCCCTTGAAGTTCCTAATCATTTGTAATGGTAATCTGTTTAAAAAAATTATTCTTGTTAAAACATTTTGATCTCTTTTTTTCTTGTATGCAATTTTACATTTTAATTGTTCATGTTCTTACTGCGCGACTGTTGAATTTTACTTACGGTTAGCATATTCTAAATTATGAAGTTTTTATAAGAATGGCGTTTGAACGCTTGACTCGGTTATACTCGGATGGTCGTACTAGAAGGGGTATATTTGTAAGCTTCAACTGCCTATTATCCTATTAAACATAATACAAGCATGAAGAACATGGGCCTCAAAATTAACATAATAAAACAAAAATCATGGTGCTTGAAGGAAGAAGTGAGAAAACAATGTGCAACATTGTCCTAAATGATGAGGGATTAGAACAAGTCGACTAGTACGTATATCTGGGTAGCCTATTCACTAGCGACGGAAACATAGATGGGGAGTTAGATAGACGCATAAATGAGGGTGAGAAGCTTATCGGTAGAAAGTCCATTCTCAGAAATAGAAACATATAAAAAAAAGCTAAAATGGCCATACATAATTCTATATTTGTACCGACTGTACTATACGGTAGAGAGACATGGACTTATCAAGAAAAGGACAAGAGTAAAATTAACGCTATTAGCATGAAACCTGTGCGCACAATATGCGGAAAAACACTGATGGACAAAGTCCGAAACAAGATAATCCTCAAAGAATGTGGTACAGGAGAGACACTAGTTGACATATGGGAAAGAAATCAGTTAAGATGGTTTGGACATGTTGAAAGAATGAAAGATGATCGACTGACCAAACAAGTGTATAAAGGTAAAGTAAATGGCAGAATGCCCAGAGGTAGACCGCCGAAAGAATGGTTATAATATGTGAATGAGACATCAATCCGTAGAGACATAAGAAGCCATAGAAATACGAGAGTTTGTATGGAAAAATGCATGGACGTGAAGGAAGCTACAGCAGTTTGCCAGGACAGAAAAGTGTGGCGACAAATAGTTTGTAAACAGATTGACAATTGAGTGAATGACGCCTGAAACAAAGACCTTGGATACTAATGGGTCCGAGTTGGGAACCACACATAACAATTATGTGAGGCTCTTTACTTGGGGTGATCGCTAGATAGATTGATCAGCAACCTGGGTCGGAGCAGTGTTGAGAAACAAGTGTATCATTTAAATAAATAACACGAGAATCCTAGATCAATCTAAAAAAAATCTATACCCCCTACCTCACACTACTCCTTTCCTCACCGAGCAAGTCACACGCCTACTCCGGAAGGGAAATAGCTTAATGATATAATAATAATCTAAATTTAATTTCTTTCTTAATTATATGTTGTTCTCTCCACAAATTCGATCTGTTCGTATTACATCTTATAATTTTGTTTACATTTCTCTTTACCGCATATAATTCTATCCTTTTCTATTCCTTTTCATACACTGTTAAAAATGTTTGCAGTTTTAATATACATTTACTATACATTTGTATATTAAATCTAAAAATTCGTTCCATGAAATATTAATTAAGAGGCTGCATATTAAATTTTATATACATGTATATTGATCAACTTTTAGAAAAGTCAGCTAATTTCACTTTCAACTAATTAAAAATAATTATGGCAGTAATTTTCAATTCTAAATGATGAAGCGTAATATTGTTTTCTAGTTAAACATAAATTATACTGCGGGTTTTAAGTGGAAAAGATCAATTAAGCGAATTATTAAGACACCTAACCTAAAAGCAGCAGTACTCACGTTAAAGTTTTGACATTTACCGTGAATTTTGAACAAAATTCCACCCGTACGTTGCACTTTGATTATAAATAAGAATTTAATCGATGAATTTTAGATTATTACTTTAGTTTTAAATATTTGACCAGATTTGGGTGCAGCAAAGAACTTTCAACTTCCACACACTGTGTTTTACTATACATGTATATTAATTCTACAATATGATGGTATATTAAATTTACTACACGTATATGCATATTGATTCCATTACATTTATAGTAAAATCGCTATAGAAATTTCTAACAGTGTAATTTTTCAAAATACTTTTTTTTTGTCATGTTTATGCTTTACTATAACAAATGTTAGTATTTGTATCCAAGCTTTTATATTTCATTTTAGCCAGAATAATAAATAACATTACATGTTTCAAAAATTCCTATATTTATGCCCAATTTAACCATTTTTTCCATATTCTCTGTTTTACCATCAATGTGTTGTTTCCTTCGCCGAATATCTTATTTGCACATTAAATCCTATTTTATTAGTATTTTTATTTTTGTAATTTCATGTTATTTAAAAAAAATTACATCGCATGTAAAAAGACAGTGCGAGATGGTAGGGTCTTATTTTATTTTACGTCTGGGATTGGGAGAAATCTACGAAAATTGAAAAGTCAAAAGATATACTCCGACGACTTCCAGACCATTAGAAAGTTTTATTAAATAAAGTTCCGGATAAAACTTAGTTTTACGTTTCAGGACCAGTCAGGTTTCGTCATTAGATCGTATACTTACTACAATTTAGAAATTTGGTAGAAAATCAATTGTTGCATACAAAACTAAGTAGAAAAATCCAACGTCAGTGCTTATATTTATGTTTAAAAATTAATTTAAAAAATGTTTTCAGTTCTGCAACAGAATTAATGTAAAAAGATTATTCTCACGATTTTGGAATAAAAATAGCATTTAGGACCCGAAAAATGATGTGATAATGTGAAACAATATGATAGGATACAGATGAAATTTTTAAACATAAATATGAGCACTCACGTTGGATTTTTCTACTTATTGATTTTGTATGCATCAATTAATTCTCTACGAAATTTCTAAATTGTAATAAGTATAAGGTCTGATAGTGAGACCCAATCCGGAAAGTAACACTAAGTTTTATCCGGAAATTTATTGAATAAAACAAATTATTTTTGGTTAAGAGACACAGAAAATAAGAAACAACTATAGCATTCCCACTGCATACAATTTTCGGTCAATAAATTTGACAGAAATAGATTGTTTTTTTTAAAGGTGTTTTATCCATTTCTATCTGAAAATTTATTTTTTCTTTAATTTGTTATTTTCCCTAACTCATTAACAAACGTATAATGAAACCCTGACACAAAATGAAAAATTACTGATCTCTGTTATTGAGAGTGGTAAGACAATTATTAAGTTAAATAAAAAGAAACGATACAAATGAAAAATAGCGATGGACCTGGCGTTAATACCGGCGATCGTGTAAACGAGCAAAAGTGGGAAGCTGAGTCCAGAATGGGCGGACCGAGTACCGATGGGGGATGACAATTAAGCAATTATCTTCTGCTGTATCTTCGTCTCTCGCGAGGCTGGGGGGCACATGGAGAGAGATAGGAGAGCGAGAAGAGGAAGCAAGAGAGTGTTCTAGACAAAGAGAACGATAGAGAAAGGTATCAAGAGCGGGCTAAAGAGCGAGAGAGAGAGAGAGAGCAGCTACCTTAATGATATTGTAGTCAGCACGCCCGCGCGCAGGCTGCCTCTAATTGCGCCACTGAAACGGCCATGTTTCTGCTAGGGGTGTGAGAGAGAAAGAAGAAATTGTTGGAGTAGGGCTGAATCGGAGAGGGAGTGAGTGAGGAGAGAGAGGGAGAGTGTCCGAGGTTGGAATAACAACAAAGAAAAGGATAGAGAATGAACATGAGGGGAAGGGAGAGACCTGGAGTTAGAGAGGGCTGGAACAAGGTGGTAAAAACTTGGAAATGCAGCATGGCGGTCGAGAATCGGTAGCAATTATTATGAACAGACGACAGTCGAATACGAATCTTTCTTGCATGAAATCATTTTGACAAAATTGTGATCATAAAGTTGACAATCTTCTCGTGTTATAAATTTCGTACTCCCCAACAAACGCACAATCAATAACTTTTATTTACATATCCTTTAGACATTAAACTTTAACATCTTGGATGGCTTTTTTGATGTTCAAGCAAAAATGTATAAATAAGGCGCTAAATTTATTAAGATGCTAGAGCACAAAGTGGGTACATTAATCATATTATATCAGTAAATGTATGGTAAAGTTTAATGGAGAGACCATTTATATAGCACAATAAGAAAAGTAAAATTGGAATATACTACTATCATTAAACATATTATGTCTTATTTATACGAATTCTCTTATTACTTATTTTTGCATAGCGACTACAAAGTAAAAATATTTATATCAATGTCATAATTATGATCCGTTCAAAATGTTTGATCATCACCTTTGAGGAATCAAAAAAGAGGTCAGATTAGGAAAAATTTCTGCGGGATGCATGGGAAAACTTGTTTGTATAGATGTCAGTGTCTTCAAAGTTCATCAACACCGACCGGAAGAAGATTACTCCCTAACATCTATGATGATGAAATCCTGCATTGCAGAATATCGCGATCCGTTCACTAAAAGATATACGTAAAGCACGAACACTCTTCTATAGAATATAGCTGTTCCCAAGCAAACTCTTCAATATGTTCTAATTTCAAAGATCTGGTTCAAAATTTGAATCTCACGATGCTCTTGAAAGTTTTGAAGGGCTAATCTGCAACAAGAATAAGACAACTGGTTTCATATACCAACTGATGCGCAATCAAATCCAATTCGTCAGTGTCCGCTCTGTTTAGTACATGGCATTTATTTCAGTTATAAGAGGAGCTGCGAAATCTCTATTTGGGTAGATCAAATGTTTTTATACACGGCGATTTTTATTATCGGCGAGAGTCGTAATAA
>CAKNWT010320310.1:1482-16295 GCA_932066315.1 Andricus coriarius
ATGGCAGCCTTTTGGCTTCTTTTCTAGTTATAAATCTCTAAGTTTCTTTCCAAAACAAATAATCTTGTCTCAGGACATCGATTTTTGTCTCTAAGTCAAATATATTCGTCTTAAGTCATTAAAAATAGTCTGCTTCCGTCTCACGAGCTAGACATACAGAATAACTTGAAATTGTCTTGGATCAGTCTTTACCCAAGACCAAATCAAGACCAAATATTTTTACCCGGGGTTATTCAAAAATGGCTCGTTAAAGAAATAGTCGTTTCTTTCCTTGCCTTAAAAACGTGTGCCAAAACCTAATCGAATCTGATCAGCCTTTCGATAGTTATCGTGCCTACAGACTTAAGACTACAGACATATATACAGACAGACACCTTCGTAAAAATCGGTTTTTCGGACTCAGGGTGTCTCAAAACGTGGAGATTTGATAAAAACCGCCGAAATTAAATTTTACATAAAACTAATGATAAATAAAAAAAATAGAAATAATTAATACCATCTCATTAGGATTAGGATGTAAAAATGTTGCCACTAAAGGTGCGATAAGGCTTTTCTTAGTCTTTACAATTTAATATAGAAGCTTGCAAAATTGTACTATTTCAGAATTTTGTATATTAAACTGTCATTTTGCATGACGATTCATGAAATTTTGTCCTTTTGATTAAATCTGTTAAAGATCCAAATTGGAGACAATTGTAACCCTTTTGTGTTAAATATATTGAAACGTATTCTTCTTCACAACTAAAAATATAGAGTATTTTTTTGTATATTTCCAAAATTTAGTGATTAGGGTGCAAAATTCATAGTAAATTTTGGACAAATTAAAGTTAGTTCTTTAAGAGAAGTAACTGCAACGAGTTGACTTTTTTGTAGTGTAATATATCTGTAACGAGATACTTCAAAAATAAAGTTACTTACCCAACACAACTTGTTGGCTTTGGTTGCTAGAAGAAGGTCGGCCTGAAGTGTATTGCCACCTCTTCTTAGGAGGAAGTACAGGCGGTGAGTCATCCTGCGAACTTAATTCTGGAAGAACAAATAAAAATGGATGAATTTTCAATTTCGATTACTAAAACTGAGAATTACTTGCTACAGAATTTGCAGTTTCATTCATTCAAGCCTATGTCTTGTGACGTTGCAGATTTTACAATGAACAAAAGTCAATCGTCAACATAAAATAAATGGATCTCTGGCATTTCGCGGATCGCACGATGCTCCCCGGTTCGATTCGTCAATATTTTTTTAACCTTATTTAAGCTGATTTATTTTGATATTTATTTACATTATATGTACCGCCTCCTCGGAATCAACATCATCGACGGACAACACGGGACATCGAGAATTGGAGAACTTTAGGACATTTAACTTTTACTATCACTTCAAGATGAGCGAAGGCAGGATACAAATAATAGTGCCATCCTTCGGTACTTTCTACTGCCGCCAGCTGAACACCCATAACCTCTATATATCAGTCATTGCTTGAACTATTAACGGCAAGAATTGAAACATTGTATTCGAATCTGAATTCTACAGCGATAGTAGCGTCTACAAACTCAAGCCTTCAATCATATTAGAACCTCTCTCACGTGTTCCACTGGAAGTAACTGGGACCACGACCAAACAAAACCACTGACAAAACAGTTCCATGGTTCTTTCCAATCGTTTCAATTCCAAGCCACCAACACAACAGTGCGCTATAAAAAGAAATGTAAATAACACTTCAATCCAGTTTATAATTTTAAAATAAATAGTTTGAAACTAAAAATTTTAAAATGGATGATACTGTTCTTCATAACTCGCCTGCTCGGGTTGCTTCTCCAGTCTCGTCAGGACGTCAGTCTCGTAACGACGTCAGATCTCATCACCTGATCACCCTAGACTCATCAATGCTTGCTTGACAACAAAATATAACTATATGAAGCGTTTAGTTAATTTGGCGATCTAGACCTTCCACGCATAGATGACATTTTGGAGATCCTGTCAGGCTGGACTCAGACGACTTTAATTCTACGGAATCTATATCAAACTGAGCTACCTTGGAAACGAACTTGGAGAAAGGAAATTAAGAATTCCATGAAATTCACTTTGACAAGAAGATACCGTAATTTTACAGAGTTGTGCAAGGAAATTTCCTCAAAATTAAGGATGAACTCCAGATCTTACCCACGGAACGACTAATTAAAAACGAGTAAGTAAGAAAAATAATCTATTAGGGTGGACATATCAACGCTTCACTACAAAAGATCATATTTTTCTGAAGATCTCAAGAAAATAAATACATAGACGGTAGTGTCCTATAAAACATGCAACAATTCGCGACAAGTCTCAAAGAAATACGAGAAGGCAGTTATCAAGTCAGTAGCGCAACGCAGCAGCCAAGCAGAAAACTCAACGTTAAGACGTATAGACCCACACACGGAGGAGTTAACGATCTCTCCCGTGAAGGAAGTGCCAACATCCATTCAGTGTTGATCCACACCCAAGCAACGAGTATACGATTGAACAAAGAAGTTTTGCGGAAAGGCAGAGTAGATCATAGGAAGTGGTAAAAACTTCTTCGAAATATAATATATGGTAAGCGGTAAACTAAAGTTTAACAAAAATTACTATTGAAGTGAAACTTCTTTTGGGACGGAACTGAATTTTTAAAAAACGACCGACCGGATGACCAACCGACAGACCATATGAATATCTCACTGTCTTTCTCTTACAAGTATACTTCATATAGTTTATACCTTCTCTCTATATTCGCGTATCATTTTTGTGCAGCAATTTGCAAATTGTTTTGAAGACTCCACTTAGATATCCGCACTACTGACAAGGTAAGCAAAGCATGTATTTGCTCGCTTTCTTCTCCCTCTTTTTTGCACTTTATTACCATGCGACCTCCTCGAAACTCATGACAATTCGAGCGGCAATCTGTATTAAACTCTTATCGAGACTTCCATGATTTCGTTGAGATTGCCGGGAGTTCCCAGATTTGCAACACTGCTCGCGATCAGAAATCACGTGGGATTCTACAGACTCGGCTAAACTCGATGGCTTTCGGATTCAGTCAGCTGTTTGTTCCACGCATAGGAGCGTATGTTGGAACGCTTCACACTACCTCATCTCTGCTAATACGTTGGCAAAGATTTTCAAGATTTCTTACGAATGCTAGATTGCTGAGAGGTTTCCAAGATTTTCTCCAAGAATTCTCTTAGGAATTCCCGCGCAGCAATCTAAGATTTCTTAGTGAGTAGTTCATCGTGACGGAATGGAAGCGACGATGTAGGAGTTAGTGATTTCACCAAATATATCAAACGAGTACGACTACAATGTAATAACTAGAACTTACTCTCAGACTAGATTTTGACTTCAAAAATTATAGGCGATGCAAAAAAAGCAATTAGATACATACGAATAAACAATTACGAGGATTTGTATACAGCTTTGAAATCAAATCTCGGTATAAGCACTTCAGTACAATCTGGTACAATAAAATAAGAAAATGGGCGACAACAAGTTTAAAATCCATGAATTTACAGTCAACGCTTTAGTAGAGTTTACAGTGAACTAACTTATTCATAACAATCTGAACATAATGTAGAAAGAGAAAGAAAAATGGCATTGAAAATGGAAGAAACAGCTGCAGTTAAAAAGTATATGATGAATTAGCGCGACGAAATTTCAGGCCAAGTAAGGCCGATGAAATCAACAAATCTAAATGCAGCTTTGCAAGAAACACGGGAGCCGGAAACACGTAATGGATACGAAAAAATGGAATACTCCGCAGCCCAACGCTACCTTGAGCCCCAAAACTTTCGGAACACCCAAAACCACAAACGACCACCTAAAACTCAAACCAGGACAAGGAGGAAATAAGAAGAAGAAGAGAATCACTTAGAGAATGAGAAAATGACGCGAGGGGAGATTCGAGAACAGGTAGGCTACCTAGAAACGACCGAATATCAGCAATCTATGGACAATAGCAATCCATACAAGGAAGAAGAGCACATATAAAAAATGCAGATTACTTGTAGATTCTGGATCTTCGCTCAATCTGATAAAAGAATCACCTCTACCATTAAATCAACCGACTCATCGATTTGTTAAACACTTTGTGATAGGCATTTACAAACATGAATCGAACAGTGCAACATATCTAAATTATCTCGGAAAAAACACCTTTTTCAAATTATTGATGAAAACTTTCCTCTACCAGAAGAAGATATAATTGGTTCACAATTCATCAAATAACTTTCTCGTATATTCTCGTATATTTGGTAACTTACCGGTCAGTTCCTTTGTTACCTTCTCCAATTTGATGCCAAACTGCGGATCAAATCGAGGAGGACAAATCCAATTTGATTCTTAATGTCCAACAAATCCGTACGGTATGTTTAATCTTACTTAATTCGTGTGTAAGCTCCGGCATTTTATTAGCCTGAACCGTATTCATTCTTATTGTTAGTAGCGCAAGATTCTTGTCTTTAGTCACTAGTCTTTAGCTTACTAATTCATAGTTTGTATAAATCTACTTAAGTTTTGAGAAGTTTGAGTCGACCCTGTACATATATTGCCCTTTTTCTTTTAGCACTTTAAAAGTGAATGATGAGTATCTTATTTACCCCATAAAATTGTCGCAACCCCTGTTAGTTGATTCAACAATTATTTCCCGAATATTATTACTTTCAAAAAACATTCTTGGCCTCACTGCGTGAACCCCTAGGGAGAAAGTTTCATGACCGCTTTCCTAAATAATGTAATTTTTACATCAAATGCAAAATCGGTATTCTTGAAACAACTACTAAATACGAAATTTTAACAAAATTTTTTAGTCGTCAACAGTGATTATGTATTCACAACATTCAAGTTTGCAATTTTGACTTCAGATTTATAATCAGAAACTGGAAAAACCCTCAATACGAGGTTTGATGAATTAAAACAAAATTATAATTGTCAACCGCCATATTGGATCAGCGATATTTGATTTTAAAACTTTGAATCCTTAATTATAATTAGAATTCTTGAAAACCGACAGTACAAAGTTTCGCTAAATTTAAACTAAAAAGTCGAATGGTCAAACGCCATATAGAATTTTGTAATTTTTACTTTAGATGCATAATCAGAAACTTATGAGGCCCTACATATAAGATTTCATGAATTTCCTTCCATCCTCTACGATAGATTAGGCAGTGTCTTGAAAAAAGGGAAATCTATTAGGCCAGTCTGTCCAAAATCGGCACTCAAGTCGCACGTGATTTGAAGAATTACAATTAGTGAAAATTAATGTTCTTTAATATTTAATCCAAAAGTAATATAGTGCAACAAATTTATGCATGATATATTAATCGTCATATTGGATCAGCGATATTGGATTTTGTGATTTTGAGTTCCGAATTATAATCGGAAGTTTGGAAAACTCGTCCTTTAAGTGTTCATAAGATATGAACAAAGATTTCAAAATGTCACTCGCCATTTTGGATCTTCAATATTAGAATATATAATTTTGATTTTGAATGCGTTATCATAAACTTTTAACCTAGAAACTTCTAAGAACTAACGCTCAATGGAAATCGGTGTTCTTCTCCCCTTGGAACATAATCTACTATTTATAAAATATCCGGTAACGCTCTTCGTTAATTTTTCGTACTACAACATGAGAGGCCGCTTTGAAACGACGAAGTCTAATTCAAATTAGTCGTGAAAATAGTCAGTTGTCCCATATTTAAAAATATTTTTATTTGTTCTGCATTTTTAAAAAGGTAATAACAAGTTATTACATTTTCAATTGTTTTGACATCCGAGCTATTCACATTGAAAAGCCCATTGTAATCTCGAAACCACGGGAGTACGTGTTAATGTTGATCAGTTTGAAGAAATTGGACCTCAACCTTAAAAAAAATTTTATTTTGCATCAAGTAAAGGGATGTTCGTCCCCAGACGGAAAGATTACAACATGAAGTTATATACAAATATTTTTTATGTGGTAGCTAATTTGATAAGGAAACGCTTGGGTTTTACTATAACCCAGTGCTTTTCATATTTAAAAACTAAAAATTACTATTTCCAACAACTTGCAGAAGGTTAGGGACGTCGCAGGACATAATACATAAGCCTCAGGAAGGGGATATAAGCACACAAATTATCAGTATGTTCAGCCTAATCAAACTTACCAACAATATCCAGATGAACCGAAAATGTGAGAATTAGAATGTAGCTGGCGATCTTCATTTTCCCTCTTGATACTGTATAGATTTCCTGGATTTTTGCTGAGAATTTTGGAATATTTGTACTGCTATGTATACTAACCTTCATCAGATTACTATGAGTCAATTCGCACAGTGGAAATGTTTGCCACGAAACTGCCACGTTTTGTACACAGGCTTTGTGTGCGCATGAGTATGGATATATCTCGTTTATCGAGATTGAGAACTTATTTTGGTCATATGCTCAATATATATATGTATATATATATATATATATATATATAATTAAAAAATAAGGTTTAACGACCACCGCATGGTCTCACTGGGAACAACTGCAGTCTAAAAAAATTATATATATATACATATATATATATATATATATATCTGGTCAAGGAGAAATCACGTAATAGTCAAGAACTAAAGCTAAGAGAAAATACCATCATTATTTTGGTGTCAGCAAACATTTCGCTGATTATTATTACATCATATTTATTTAATGTGTTATAATTGCGTTTACTTTTATTGGTATATTAGAGACAAGAACTTTGACAATAAATTGGGACGGACTAAGATTACCTCAGATTACTTTGGATTACATAGGATAACTCTGGATTACATAAAATAAAATATAAGAATTTTTTAATCAACTACTTGAATTTTGTAATACAAAAATTTATATTTATAAAATTACATCTTTCTCAGGTTCACCGTTGAATAATCTGTCAACAGTTTTATCAAACTCTTTGCAAAAAATTGTTGGACAAACTTATAACCACACAAAAAATAGTTGGGTTTTTGAAAATGAAATAGACAAAGTTTTTATTCCAAATGATTGTATCGTCCTCTCTCTCGATATTGTTTCTACGTACACTAACATATCTTGGAATTTAATTAGCAGTACCGTTATGAAGAGATGGAAAGATCTTGAACCACACACTTTTCTTACAAAAAAGGATTTTGATAAACATTTCAAGATGTGTCTAGAATCATCTTATTGCCAATTCAATGATAAATACTATCAATAAATTTACGGCCTACCAATGGGATCACTTACATCAGCAGCTCTAGCTAACTTAGTTATGGAAAATATTAAACAGAAAATCTTAAAATCAGTTAAATATCCGTATATACTTTATTTTAGGTGCATTGACGACACTCTCTTATTTATTCCAAAAGACAAAATTAACAATATTTTACGAAGATTTAACCAAGCAGATCACAAATTAAAATTTACCATTGAATTGGCAAAGATGAAAGAATTAACTTTCTTGATTTAAGTCTCAAAACAGGAAACAACAAAATTTTAACGAATTTGTTCCGCAAATCAATTTGGTCAAGTCGTTTCATGAACGTCATCCTATCTATCATAAAATTGGAATAATATACGGGTTATTACACAGAGCTATTAAATTGGCTGATGCAAGATACTATAAGGAAAACTTTGATTTGGTACAAGATACTCCTTTAAAAAATGGCTACCCGCTAGAATACTTAAAAATTAAAATCACTGAACGTTTTGAGAAAATGAAAAAGATTATTCAAAACATACAGTTTAATAACAACATGAATTTAATAACAACATGAAATTTGTTATTTGAATACTCGCGGCACTTTGAAATACAGTTGGTTGATTGTCCATAAATGACACTGTTTCTGTATCAATATTAATTCGTTTTCTTTAAGTCGACACTATCAGGGATTAAAACTTTAATACCCGTATTTATATGGCTAAATGATCGGCTTCTTGGTTGCATTTTCATCATTAAGGTCGTGAAAAGAATCTTCCGATCAGAAGATCGCGAGATTGCTGATGTCTTATTGATTCGCTCACAATCCGGGCCACTTTATGTCAGCAATTTCATCACGTCGCTTAAGGAATGCTATGAAATTGATTATATTCGGTTATATCTCTTATAATTGAGTTGGAACGTGTCCGCCGTTTCCTAATTCTCCCTGAAGAGAATTGAGAAATTGGAAGCGTTGATCAAATCTTAATCGTGTCGGTTGAGATTTTATTGTTCCAGATTAGGCCACGACATTCTGGATTTAACTCAACTTTTGGTTCACAAAATATTTGTCGGATAAGAACAACTTTGCTCTTGAGCAGTATGTTCCAATTTCACAGTCAAAATTGCATACATTTCTTTTGCAATATATTTCTGCTTTCTTGCCATGCTAATAAGTTGTATAGGATAAAGTGATTAAGCCTGTATTAGTTTAATGTATACCTTTATAGCAGGCCTAAGTTATTTGATCAAATTTTATTAATTACGCAAGACAATTTTGGTTGAAATATTCAAACCAAACTATAATTTCAAGATAAAAGAATAGTTTTTAATGAATAAAAATAGCCAAAGCTGAAGGAACATTAAAGTTTTTCATTGACATCCTAATTTCAAGGCATAACACCTGAAACGATTATGTATTGATATTACTTTTAAGAGCGTCTTATAAAAAGTTTAGTAGGGACAATTAACTAATTTCGTAATATGATTTTCTGTAGCAATAACTAAATGAACGTTCAGACTTTATTTGGTTTATAGAATTTGAAGAGAAAGAGCAGACTGTTTTTCTTTACTCACTTACTCCTGATGCTTTTGCACTCCAACATGGTCGACTCTCCCTTGTAACTTGTGATCAATCCGCGCGCCATAGTCTGTTATCATGTGCCTAGTCTTCTCATATTCCTTTGTCCGTGGATTTCTCCTATAGAAAACTTATTGTAGGCACATAATTATAAACCTATAATAATTTTTCTCCTTGAATATTTTCGTATGAGAGAATAAAAAGTAACTTTTCTGATCTTTTTCGGAAAAAGAGAGACTAAGTCATGGACAGAATATTAAACACTTGCGGACGATAATGCGTTAACTTTTTATTGTAATTGCCCGTTACTTTTAAGATTTTCGCCGGACATCGTTTCAAGAAGAACATTACACTTTAGTTTTGGCGGTAGCCAAAATTATAGTGGTGTAGCAAATTGTGGTTTATACGCTGTTTAAAAGTATAAAACTGAAATTCTTGGAGATTGGACGATGCCTGCCTAAGGGAGATTCACCGATTTCATCTGGGTTCATTTCGACAACCGCGCCGCTGTCCATATTCATTTTCGCCCGTCTTGCAGTGCCATTATTACTTGAGTATATTCCACGAAGAATTGCATACTAATACCCCAATATTGCAAAGACGTCACCATTGTACGTGGTTAAAACATTTTCTTCTCCGATTGGCATATGCCCAGGGCGATTGCCGACTCCTCGTAGTTGAAGTGGTTTATCGGCAGGAAAAGTGTATTTGCGAACTTCGAATTTCCATCGTGGATTTGTGCCAGGCAGGAGGAGACCTTGACCTGCCACGAAGAGCTGGCTCGGCAGAAGAAGGAGACCTGACAGGAGAATGAGGTGTACCAGATGGAAGAGATCTTTCAGGAATTTGACGTCTTTCAGGAGAATAAGAAGTGCCAGAACGAGCAAAGTCAGAAAGAGGATCGACATTAGGTATACCGTTAGACTGCGAACTCAACTCTGCAATAAGAAACAGATAATTAATTTGGCTTTAAAGTACGCTATTGTATGTTGGTTAAGGTGGTCCAAAAACATACCTGACTCAGAAAGTGAATCTTTCTGCGACAAGTGCACACTCTTTATTTACTATTTATCTAATTATTATAAATTTGTCGAAGCATGCCCAAAACGATAATCGGTCCACCTAGCGGATAACGGTTTCAATCAACCCAAGTATCATAATTTCAAAGAAGATTTTTCAATTGGAACGGATGTTTAGTATATTTTGTTTTGTATTTATTAAGGAGAAATAGTTTTTGTAAGTGTCAATATATTTTTAAATGAGACAAATTAAAAATTATTGCAAATGAGAAAATTAATTATAAACATCAAATCAGTTCATAAGTTTGTGCGTATTTTATGATGTCGAGTAAGTTTTTCTTTTTCAGTATTTTTACAAAGAAGGCATCCATATGTCGTTGGAACCACGACGTAGTATAATGAAACCCCACTCCCATACGGCATTTGAAAAATTTGTTCGCATAGATTCGAATTTAGTTAGTTTGCATCGTTCGTAGCGCCTCTTGCGGATAAGCGCGGAGATACAAGTTTTACAAATGGTGGCGCCCGTAGTACAAGCCGTGTATAAACAAACAACGTACGTCTTTTCCTCGGTCTTCTTGTGTCGAAAATAAATGCAGTGTTAAAGAAGTGATTTGTTTTCTTATGTGCAAAATGGTGTGCTGTTACATTAATGGCTGTGCATCCACCCGCTATGTTGTAAAAAAGAAAAAGGAGACAGGCTGGAGAAACGTCACTTCGTTTGCCCTAGCACAGTCAGTATACATAATTATATTGTAGATTTTTAATGTAATTATTCTTGTAATTATTACACTGTTTTATTGTCGGAAACTAACGGTCAAATTCGTTAGCTAGCTATTTTGGATAAAACTTCAAAAAGTTAAAGCACTTTTGCAAAATTGAAAATATCGAACAAAGTTTCAAACTAAACAACGCAGATATAAAATAGTCAAAAGAGAAAGACGTTGCTTTTTGATGTACATTGATGGACAGAGTTGTTCCATAAATTCTGGGACATTTTGGGAAAGGCGCCCTTCCCAGGATAAACCATATGTATTGAACTTCCAGGATATGATATTGAGAAAGTTAAATTGATTTGCAGAGTAAGAAGATAGCAGATAGAGTAAAAAATTTGCGAATAAAGTAAGCGCCAACTACAGAAGAAGCGATTAATAAAAAAACAGTGCACATTCTGAAAAATAACAATTAGCTGTTCGAGCGTGTACCCAAGCTTCTAACCTGAAGAATCGCAAAGGAATCAGTTATTATAAACAGTAGATTTATAAGTAAATTCTTCTTAGGATGAAAAGTTTGAAAGCTTACAAGCACTTCCGCAAGCATAACATTTCAGTTTTTCATTCGGCGCAAACACTGAACCGCTGCTGTAATGCTTAATGTATAGTGAAACTGCAAACATGCAAACATCTACTAATTTAAGTTTTGATAGGCACTGGTATTCGTGTATCAATCTTTTATGACCGGTCCAGTGCAAACCTTAGGTAATTTGTGTCAGATAAATTTTTCTTTTCTTAACAGTTTTTTTGTTTAGCAGAGCTATTAATGCTGCTTCGAGACAAGCATCCGGAACTTGAAGACTGCGAGCCAGTTATAAAGTTATGTCAAAAGGTAAAAGGTTTAATTACTGGGATGAACAGTACGACAGCAATTACTAGAATGGCACCTAGCATGAAGCGTACAGAGCATGAGGAACTAATTAATCCTTAGTTGTATGTACATGAACGGTTATTACATACTATTAATGGCTAATTTCTCAGATAGTAGAAAATTTCTTGCAATACTTAGTAGAGTGACGAGAAACTGCGATTAGTAAGAATTGCAAATTTATAACTGAAAGCACGTACTACGGACTTCTCATCTCTTTGAACGCCACTCTGGAACGATGTGACTGTCTGGTGAAACAATGAGGATTCACTTATTTGTTGACAGTGCGATTATTTACAAATTTCATTTAATTTTGGTAAGACTTACAAATTATTTTTATGCTTTCATTCTTCAACGCTTTTTTGGAATGACAAGAGAGAGAGAGAGAGCTGCGGTGCTAATGGTCATCCTGATTTTAACCACCTTATTGAAATATATCGTTTGATATCCACGTATTCAATCGCAGAGCCACCAGAAGGTTCTAATTTCTCAAGCTCGGAGAGATGCGACGTACTTTTAAGCGTTCAATACACAGAAGATTTCAAAGAAAGAAAAGAACAGTCGAGAGCCAAAAAATTATCGAAATGAAGTCAAAAGGATTAATGAAGCACCCATCTACAAAGCTAAGCTCGTTAATACAGATCATAGAAAATGGTATAATGTCAGTCCTTGGTAAAAAAAGTTCAGATGAGAACGCACTTTTTCTCATCACAGAGAAGCTGGAAAAATTGTCATCTGTACCATATGTTGGGTGTGAGGAGCATCAACTACTGTTGACTTGGCGAATCATCAGTTTTTATTTGACTACTCGAAAGTCCTTCGTAGCTAAACAATGGAACCGGAACAACCAAGTGCGGGAAAAGACAAAGGAAAAAGGAAAAGCTGCAAAGTTTACTACTGCTTCGGAATCATTTTCTCAAGAACTCGTTATGCTTTTAAAAAATCCTTTGGAAAGAAAAACTCTAAACACAGCTACCGATTCGACGGAAGGTCGAAAATAATCAAGATACTTGGGAACGACTACACTGCGGACCTCCAGAAAGGAAAAAAAGAACCATTACGCGATATAAGCAATTTGCAACGTTTGTAAATTGTAATCTTAAGGACAGGTGTAAAAAAAGTATATTTTTAGATTTGACGTTTGGAAATTCGATCATTTAAAATTGAAATAAACTGGAACTGTATTATTTCAAATTTAAAGCGGTAAAAATTGTAAAATTTCAGCTCAAAATTTGCAAATTGCACAATTTTATTAGGAAAAATTTGAAATTGTATAATTTCTAATTCGGTGCTTTCAAAGTTGAACAACTTCAGTTTAAATTTAAAAATCTCGAATGTGAACGATTAAACTTATAATAAAATTTCGAAAATAGGACAAGTTTAAGGCGTTGAAAATGAAATATTTTCTGAATGGAATTTTGAAAATTCGATAATTTAACATTCAAAGGAAATGTAAATGTATTATTTATAATTAAGAGCTTTCCAAATTAGGAAATTTCAGATTAAGATTTTTCTAAATGGACAATTTTGTTAGAAAGGAGTTGCCATTGTCTCATTTCGTATTCAAAACGTTTAAAATAGAACCATTTTATTTTATATTGAAGAATCTCGAATTTGAATGATTTAATACTAAAATTTCGAAAATAAGATGAGTTCAAAAGGTTGAAAATGAAATATTTTCAGATTATAATGTTGAACATTTGATCATTGAACATTCAAGGGAATTGAAACTCTATTTAAAAAGTAAATGTTATATAACTTGAACAATAAGGAGAGTGCAGAAAAAATAAAATTCACCTCATGAAAAAAAGACTAAAACACTTTCACATACATTTTTTTTTCAGTGTCATCATTCTTCCTAACTTAAAATTACATTTTGTTATTGTAATAATTCAGAATAATACATGGCTGGCACAAAAATCACGGATACTCAGGATTTGGAAGAATTGCGATTGTAAACTCTACGGTTGCAGATGTATATCGGAAAAAACTTAAATTTGAATGATTTTGAAGGTGAAAAGTCAAGAATTTTTATTTTTAGATCCTCCAAATTGAAGAAATGTCAAATATTGATGATCAAAATTACAGAATTTTCAATTGTAAAATTTGCATAATTTTTAATTGTAAATTTTCAAAACTAAAATCTCTTCAAATCAAATGACGTACAATTAAAATTTTTACAATTTTTAAGGGTTACAATTAAAATTTTTGAAATTATGAAAATATCAAATCGCAAATTATTTAATTTTCAAGATTTAGATTTTAAAGGTATGTCATTTTGAACAAGTTTTTTTATTATTTCAATTTCGAAGATTCACAATTGAAATTGCTTTAACTTTAACGCTTCTTAATATAAAAATTTTTAAGTTTGAAGACTTACAATGTAAGTTCTTCAATTTTAAAGATTCAGATATACAAATTGTGAAATTTTTATGATTTAAATTTAAAACTTTAATTTTGAAGATTTACAAAGAAAATTCTCGAATCTGGATGATTTTGAACATCAAATGTTAAGCGTTCAATTCTAAATCCTACAAATTGAAGATATCTAATGTAAATCATCAAAAGTTAAAAAATTTTTATTGTAAAATTGTCAAATATTTAAAATTAGTAGGATACTCATCAATCTCTCTCAAAAGATTTTCAAACTCGTTAGTACAACTAACTTTAACGTATTTGCAGAATGGGATTAATTCAGCATCTGCAAAGATCTTCACTGTTGAATTGAAAAACAAGAATATTCTAGACCCTTTATGCGAATTAATAAAATATTTTTTACAATCGCCTATATTTTTTGAACGCATGAGAAATAAGAGACAAAGACTGCAGTGACCACTCGAACGACAGATTTTCATTTTGAACACGCTTTCATATTTTTTATGATAATTCAAGAACCAGTGAATATTTTATTATGTTCTTGATCTTATTTTCAAAAGAAGATTTTAGAATTTAATTTAGCAATGCTTAAATTAGAGATATAATATAGAATTAATATAGTTACCAATATAATTGAGTATCACCACCAAGGATAAGATGAGCGTATAATCAATCCTCATATTTTCCACTTTAAGGAAAAATTGACGAATGTGAAAATAAGAATGATAAGAGATAATAGATCGGGGATATTTATATAATACATACTATAGTCGTTATCTCATAGAGTATAGGCGTCAAGTTTGTCCTTCTGAGTTATTTACATTTCATTATAATTTGTTTCAAGGAAAAAAATGTAGTCAGTTAATTCGTTAGAACTGATTTCATAAATTATATAATTTTTTTGCGCACTAGATACTAGTAACGAAATTGATTTTAATATTTTATGGAATTCTAGCTGATGACGCTGAATTTATTTCGAAATGTCTTTTCTTAGGAGCAA
>CAKNWT010320324.1:0-11103 GCA_932066315.1 Andricus coriarius
TTTGTAATCGTACTAAATTGAAAATTTTTGCTTTAAAATCTTCTACATTCTTTTTCGAAATGTTAGGAAATCATTTGAAATGTCTTGAAGTCTTTTTCAATTTTTTCTTAAAACTCATTTTTTTTAAATAAAAAATTACTTCAAGTTTTCTCAGAAAATCTTAATTTTTTTTTATTATTTTGAAACCTTCCAAAATTCTCAAAAAACTTATTTTTTCGAAATTTCGAGTAAATTATGTATCAAAAGCTAAATAATTTAAAAAATTCATTAATTGTTAGTTATTACGTAAAAAAATGTTAGTTTTTAATCAAATATGAAAAATTAGGTACTACAGATTATCTTTTTAGGATAATTTATCGATTTTTTGAAAAAAATATTGTTCAATCATAGGACAACTAATCCTTAAATGTTTTTCTAATAGTAGAAATTGTTCTAAGTGAAGTAAGTCATATTTTCTGAAAGTTTAATAATTTAAAAAAAATTTCAGGTAATAATTTGACCGTTTAATCTCCACTTTATCATAATATCGCAACCTTAAAGGTGTTAACACCATCCTTAAATTTTATTCATATCATATAAAATTTAAGGGTTACATGGCACCCTTATAAACAATTTAAAAAATCTAAAAATCTAAAAAAAAGGATATCATGAGGCAGCCTAATATATATGTTACACGAATTTATAATAAATTTTCAATTTATTCTTTTTTTTAACACTAATTGGTTATTTTAATTGTTCGAAAGTCTAAATATCCTATCGGTTTTGCAATAAAGTCGGGATTTGTGCTTTGGAAATTCAGCTTTGTTTAACCAATAAACGTCGATCACTTTCCTTTAGTGTTCAATTTCAAACCCAATATTCCTGACTATTAGAACGGGCTATTTTCCTCTAACTAAACATAGTCACTAACTATTGTTTAATGTTGGAGAAAATTCGATACTTGCACAAACAATTTATGGACTTGAAGTCGCTAATTTAAATTCTCTTAACACTATAAGTATCGGTATCAGATTGCAGTGACAGAATTTCAATATATATCTAGATTTTTAATGTAAAAAAATGTTGACCTTAAAAATCTATATGTTGAAGTTAAGAATTTTCATAACAAATTTCGTTTATCGAATATCACGGGCTTATAGATATTATATTTTATCTTTTATATACGTTTTCAAAAAGATTTTTGCATGCTGATTTCAAATCCGGCCTGCAAATCAATCTAGATAATGTAAATGGCGAATCTGACATGCCAAATCATAATTGTAAAAATAAAACCATTTTGACTAGAAATCGCTACAAACGGGGTTTTCGGCTATGACAGTACTTATTTAATTTTTCTGAAAAGCTTTGGATCCAAAAATTATTAAACTTTAAAAAAAAAATTATAATCTCAACTCTCAAGTAAACCATATCAACCATAATGGCATAGCGACAGTTTCTTTAAACAAATAAACAATTATTTGAAATCAACGACCCGAAAAAACCGGGTGCTGAAATTTTTAGTAAAAATGGTTTAATTTTCACCATTTTTATCCCCCATTTTGAATTCTGACATTTTCGTTTCGGATTTGAAATCAGCAACCCAAGAAAATTCTCTGTAGCAATTTTTAGTCAAATCGGTTTCATTTATACCATTGAGATCCGCCATATTGAATTCGCTATTTTGAATTTTGACATTTTGATTTCGAATTTAAGGTCAGCAAACCCAGTAGCCCTTTAATACTTCGAGTGATAAAATTTTCTTTGATAAAAATTACGCATTCCTTTAAGGATGTTTAAAAAAACCTTTTTTTAAAAACCAATACTCAAGAAAGTCAATAATTTATGTAAAAAAATTGCACAAAAGGAATTAAAATGAGAGAAATATGTTTCTAAATAACATTGTAAACGGCTAATTAGAGACAGTTACATGAAAATTGATAAAAGAGAGAGAAAAAGGAAAGAGACAACCAAACCAACTCGCTCTTCTTTCTTTATTGTTTATTCTTCTATAATATGTACAAAAGTCCTCTAAAATATTACAGATAAACAAATGTTAATAGTTTGTTAATAATTAACTTTAAATTCATATCTAAATTTTAATTATTATTAGCATAATATACAAATATTTTTGTGCAATTATGTTACACAAATTGACTTTCTTGAGTATTTGTTTTTAAAACCGGTTTTTTTAACATACTTATTTTAAGCCTTTTTGTGCAATTTTGTTGCGCAATTTGACTTTTTGAAGTTTACGCTTTTTTTAATGTACTTTCAAATATTCCTTTTAGTCCATTTCTCATAAGCATCACATTCTACATTAATTTACAGGCCAGATTTTGAATCAGCTTGCAAAAATTTAATAAAAAACGTATGTAAAACTTCAAATTTAATATCTATACGCCCGCGATATTCGATAAACGAAATTTGTTACAAAAATTGCTAGCTTCAACATAGATTTTCAAGGTTAGATTTTTTTACACCATCTCTATATTTTCCCTATAATCCCTAAGGATTTATTTTCAATTTTTAAAAAATGTATCCCTCTAGGTCATTCCTATAAAAATTTTTACGATTTTGAGACAAAATTCAACAAAGTTACCCATAGTGCGGCGTTTATAATAAGACACAATCTGATAATTCTATGAACAATATATCAAAGCTGTCAGATAAAAATAAATACTCTGTATTTCACAACGGTGAAAACTGTTTGGAAATATTACTGAATTTTTATGATTTCAACACTAGACTGGTCCGAAATTCGATTTTGTAACTCTTTTTTATTTATGAATGTTTATTTTTTTCTATATCTTGCTTTATAAAACTACATTTAAACCATTATACTTATTTAAAAAACATAATCAATAATTAATTGACAAATAATAATTAAGAAATATTAGTTTTTGTAACATTGTTAAGGCAAAAAATTGTTTAGGCTATGTAATTTTGCAGGAAAATAAACAAATAAATAGTCTTCAAATAGTAATAAACAATAAAGATTGAAGTGATAATTATAGAAATAACAAAAATAATATCGATTTTTATTGCCCTCTTACAAGGATCACTGATGGTTAAGTTACTTTTTAAAGGAAATAGTTATCGTTACCGTTTTAAAATGTAACCTCTTCTTAGTTAATTTTGCAACAAAAAATAATAACAGTTGTACTTTTTTTTGAAAGCCGAACAAAGAATGTTTCAGAAAATTTTGAATTTCAGGGTGGGAGGGAAATTCTAATTTTGGACTCTGTGGTTCTGTAAATCAATTTTTTTTGTAAAATTGTTTCTTTAGATTTACCTAGATCCGACTTCGCCTTCTAGAAGATTCACAACTTCCTAGAGCCAACAAACAGTTGAATATTCAACTACGGGAAAATAATTGTCAATCAAAAATGGAACAGTTAAACCTTCAATTAAAAAATAATTAGTAAAAAAAGAATTTTCCACAAAATAGTTCAATTTTTTAAACAAAGAGATAAATTTTCTACTAAAATTAATTATCATCGACCTAGAACATTAATTTTCAACAAAGGAGTTCAACTTTCAACCAAATAGTTGAGATTTCATCTAAAAAGGATCAATTTTTAAATAATTATTCAAAAAAGATTAATTTTTAACCAACCAAAAAAACTAAGTTTTAACAAAGGAGTTAAACGTTTAACCAGAGTCATGAATTTTTAAATAAAATGATCAATCATCAACCTGAAAAATGAATTTTCAACAAAGAAGTTCAACTTTCATCCAAGTAGTCGAATTTTCATCATCAAAAATCAATTTTTAAACCTAGAAGTTAAACTTTAAATCAATGAAGTTAAATTTTCAACAACAAAAAAAACATTTTTAACGAAATACTTGAATGTTCAACCAGAGAGATGAATTTTCAAACTAAAATTATAAATCTTTAACCAATAAGGTGAATTTCTAACAATGTATATTATTCTCAAACTCCAAATCAATAAATTCTCAATGAGAAATGTGATAATTAATACTTCAACAAAAAAACACGAATTTTCAACCAAATAATTGTATTTTCAACTAAAAAAGATAAGCTGCTAACAAAAAGAGCAACAGCTTAATTTTTAATTAAGAAATAAGCATTACTTAAACAAAACAAATTTACTTAAAACGCAATAGTGATATTTTTAGTTAAAAAAATAAATTTTCAAACAAAAAAAAAGATACAATTTTCAAGCTAAAATGCGATAGTTAAATTTTTAATTAAAAAATTAATGGTAAAACAAACAAAAAAACACAATTTTTAACAAAATAGTTTAGTGTTCAACTTGAGAAAGGAATTTACAACTAAAATGATAAATCCTTAACGAAAACAGTGAGTTTTTAACAATGAATTTGTTTTTTAAACTCAAAATCAATGAATTTTTAATGAAAAATGTAATAATTCATATTGCAACCAAAAAACACGAATTTTTAACCAAATAATTTTATTGTCTTCTACCAAAAGAGTAATTGTTAAATTTTTAGTTAAAAAATTAATGCTTGAATAAAAAAAAATCAACCAAAAATGCAATAGGTAAATTTTCAGTTGAAAAATTAGTGATGAAACAACAAAAAAAGTAATTTTAAACAAAATAGATGAATTTTCAACGAAAGCGATAAATTTTCAACTGAAATGGTGAATCTTCAACAAAAAATGAAAAATTAACAATTGAGTTCGACTTTTTACCAAGCAGTTGAATTTTTGAAAAAGATGATGAATTTCAAGCCAAATAGTTAAATCTTCAACAAACAAAAAATTAAATAGTTAACTTTTCAGGGGGAAAAATTGATTTTTAACCAAAACAAATATTTCAACAAACTATTTAAATCTTCAACGAAAGAGACGAATTTTCAACTGAAATGATGAATCTTCAAACAAAAAATAAAAATGTTTAACAAAGTAGTTCAGCTTTCAACCACAAAAGATAAATTCTCAATATAAAATATAATAATTGATATTTTAAAAAAAGACGAATCTTTAACCAAGTAATTGTAGTTTCAACCCAAAAAGATCAATTTTAATCCGAAAGAGCAATAGTTAAATTTTCAGTTAAAAAATTAATGTTTAGATAAAACAAGATACATTTTTAACCAAAAATGCAATAGTTAAATTTTCAGTTCAAAAATTAATAGTTAAAAAATAACGAATTATCAAGAAAATAGTTAAATTTCCAACTAAAGAGATGAATTCTTAACTAAAATTATGAATTTTCGACTACAAAATTTAATCAAATAAATCTTCAAAGAAAAATTCAATTTTTAATAAAGTAGTTGATACATTTTTATTTTAAACAAAAAAATTGTTCAATTCAACCAACAGATACGAATTAAAAAAAAATCACCCAAAAAGTTGCATTTTGAATCAAGAAAAAAATGTCTACCAAAAGAGATGATTTTTTAAACTATAAAAACGAATTTTAAACAAAATAGTTAAATTTTGAACTAAGAAAGATTCTTCTGTAAAATCAAAAAAAATGGACCAAATTCTTGAATCTTCTAGCCAAAAAGGCGAATTAGATTAGATCAAATTTGAGTTTAAAAAATTAACTTACAACAAGAACAAAATATATTTAGCTCTGGAAATAGTTTTTTTTTTTTCTAAAAGTGTTTGTATACAGTTTAAAATTTTGCATTTCCAGGGTGGAGCCAAATTTAAAACTTTTAAACACTAGTCGCCACAATTTTAACAGTTAAAATGAAAAAATATTTGAAAGAGCAATAAAATATATTGATTTTTATAGTTTGAAAACAAAAATTTTGAGTAAATGATCAACTAGATTTAAATATGAATATAAATTATATAAATTTCAGTAAAGTTGGCAAAAGACTCGACACATCATGAACATTTTTTTTTATTTTCTTTACAAGCGATAAAGCCGATTTTAATCAGGGATCTAAATTTCCCCTTATGAATTTTCATAAAAGTCAATATTAATTAAGTTGCTGTACGCGTAAAAGCTAAAGATCGACCTTTCATAAAATATGATATTAAGTGAAAACTCTCAATGGAAAAATCAAGTGAAAATCAGACAACCCGAAGCAGAAACCAAGATTAAATGAAAAAATAGTTTATAAAAACTATATCAAATTGTTGCAATTTCCTTCTAAGATTTATAAAATCAGAATCTAATTAATGAATGATGTTTCTAAAGAAAATATAACGTACAAAAAAAGAAACTTATTCTGAATCGAAAATTTATAAAAATTGTTTCAAATTAAAAACTTTCAACATGTGTATTTTCCGAAGGAAAAAGTATTGCGTAAAATCCGATTTTATTCATGTTCTTTGATATGCGACTATCAAGTCTTTCTTGAATTGAGCTCGTTACCATCCATGCATTCACTGCCAAGCAATTTTCATTTCAATATGAACAGAACATTTCTTCAGATACTTTTACACCCACAATGATTTGTACCCGAGAAATTTATTATAGAAACATTTTTAAAAGTATCATTCACTTTTTCCCGGTAATTTTAATTTCGGGCCAATTTAGAATTTGAGAAATCGATTTTCGGCTTCATTTATACAGAAAAAATTAAAGAAATTAAGAAATTATTAATTAATTTAAGAGCTAAGACCTATTTTATGAATGAAAATAAAAACTACATATCATCATCAGTCGTGCGCTACGCGCTTGTGCGGTTTTCCGATTTGAGGGAAAAAACAATTTTTTAATAAAAAATAAAAATTGCCTTTAAAAATTTAAAATCTTATGTTGATCAGTTTATTAGTATTTAAGGTTATATAAATATAATCACTCAAGATTATCAAGAAAATTCAAAAAGGTTTTGAAGATTTCAGCTATGTCAAATAAAAATTCAGACAAAAAAGTTATTTTTCAAGAAAGTAGTTGAATTTTTCACCATTAAAGATAAATTCTCAACGAGAAATATAATGCATAATAATATTTCAACTGAAAAATATTTCAATTTTGAGAAAAAGTCAGTGTAATTCATCTAAAAAGATGAATTTTTAACAAAATAGGTAAATTTTTAACCAAAAACAGATTAATTTAAAAAAAAAAAAAATTTTGAACCAAGAAGATCAATTTTTGACAACAAAAAAATAATTAAAAAAAGATAAATTCTCAACGAAACATGTATTAGTTTATATTTCGACTCAAAAAGATTTTAATTTTAAATCAAAAAGAGTTGAATTCATCCGTAAAATACGAATTTTCAACATTTAAAACATCTTCCGAACTGACTCGAATTATTTCTTAAATTTTTGAAACATTTTTAAAGTTACAAAAATAGATTTAAAATCTTCCACATTTTTGTCGGAATTTCCCAATATCTTTTAAAATGCTTTGAAAATTCTGTTCGATAATTTTCAAAAACTTACATTTTGTTTTAAATTTTTAGAATTTTTTCAAATTTTGAATTATTTCTACATCTTTGTAAAACTTCTAAGTCTTCTCAATATCGGTTAAAATGGTTAAAATTAAACACTTGCCCTAAAATCTTTCACACATTTTTTTGAATTTTTCGTAAATCTTTCTAAGTCTCTTGAAATTGATTTTTTAAAATAAGAATTCATTTTTATTTTTCCCATGAATTTTAAGAAAATTTTATGATTATCTTCAAACGCTTCAAAATCCTTAAAAAGCTCCAAATTTTATTTAAAAATCTACATTTAAAAAAATTTAAAATTCCAAATTATTTTTGAATTTTTTTAAACTTTTAAATATTTTTTAAAATCATTAAAACTCTTCCGTAAACTTTTGAAAAATCTTTCAATATAAAAGTTGTTTTAAGTTTTCTCACGAATCTTAAGAAAATTTTTTTATTATCTTGAAACCTTTCAAAATCATCAAAAAGCTTCTGGATTTTCTTGTAAGAAATCTTTCAAAATCTACAATTTGTTTAAAAAAATTTTTAATAATTTCAAATCTGAAACTGTTTTTGTACCTTTTAAATAGTCTCTTAAAATTAATTTTCCACAAAAAAATCATTTGTCATTTTGCGAGGAATCTCAAGAAAATTTTTGTATTACCTTTCGTCATTTCAAAATCCTTTGAGAAAATTAAATTTTATTTCAAAAACTTTAAAAATCTACATTTAAACCAAAATTTGAAACCTTTTTAAATTTTAAATTATTTAACAAATTTTGTAAAACAAATAAATATATTTTATTGTGATTCGAATTATTGCTAAAAGTTTTGAAAAATCTTTCAATATGAAAAGTCAGTTTAAATTTTCCCAGGAATACTAAAAAAAAATTATTATCTTGAAACCTCACTAAATTCTTAAGAAGCTTCTATATTTTTATGCAAAAGCTTTCAAAATCTTGAATTTGTTTTTGAAAATTGTTCAATCTTTTTAAGTTGAAAATTATTTTTGAATCTTTTTCAAAATCTTTAAAATGTTCTAAATTCTTTTTTGAAATTTTAATTTTATGAAATCATTTGAAATGTTTTCAAATCTATTTCAATTTTCTCTTTTTTTTAAATCTTCAAACATCTAAATTTTGTTAAATTTGTTTTTATCTTCTGAAAATTTAAATTATTTTCTTATTTTATCAAAACTTTTCAATATGTTATAAAATATTTTAAAGTTTTCCTCAGATTTTTTAAGTCCTGCATAACTAAAAAAAAACTTCTTGAAAGCTTCCAGACTCTCTGTCAATAAATTTAAATATTTAAAAACCTTAAAATTATTATTTTCAAATAAAACCCTAAAATCATATTGAATTTTCCCGGAAATCGTATTGTACGTAACGGTATTTTTTTTACTTCGTAAATTAAGATATTCCAAGATTTTGTCCATAATTTCATTTTTATAATCTCATTAAAAGTGTGAAAAAGTTAAAAATCTATATTGTGATAGCAAAGTGTTAAGAACAGAATTATTTCCCAATATTCAAAAATCATTTACAAATTGAATGTTGTCTTTTATCAAAAATATTCAGAAACATTCCGAAAAAAATTGTATCGTAAAATAAACGTACCTATTCGGAAATTTTGTTTTACAAAATTGAATCTTTTTCAACAACAATGTGTCTGCTATTTTCGAGATATTTGGTAACGTCACTTTTTTAGATAAGAGAATAAGTAAAGTTAATTTCAGCTTCAATTGAATAATTTAATCAATAATTTAACATTGATCTTGGAAATTAGAGCAACTCATTTAACCGAAATTACTCGTTTTCCGATATCGAGTAAAAATACTCACTTGACTAGAGACGAGATGACACAAGAAGTAGGTATATCTGAGTTGGGATCGATGCGTGATTGAATTTTTTACGCGATGCCATTAGATTGGACGTGTGAACCGTATAATCTTCCCAAATTGAATAAATATGATGGAAGGGACGAAGGTGATTGAAAGCTGATTAGAAAAAAAAGGTTTGAACAAATTTTTCAAAAAATCCCCAAAAAAAGCACAAAATTCTCTTAAAAGAGGGGAAATAGGGTGTTTTTGGGTGAAAACAGGGAATAATAGAGGAATAAATTCTTTGAAATAAACTAATGTAAATACCATGTTATATTTAATTTAATATGGGAGACTTTCAGTTCCTACACTTTCAAGTTGATATATATTACACTTTTAAAAAATTTGTTGAATTTTTAACCAAAAAGGATTTGATACCAAATAGATGCATTTTCAACCCCAAAAAAAAGACTTTTCAGAAACAACAAATTTTTAACTAAACAGTTGCATTAACCATCAAATAATCAATCAAAAGAGACGGATTTTTAACAAAATGGTTCAACTTTTACCAAAAAGTTGAATTTTTGAAGAGAAAAATACCAATTTTTTTGACTTCAGTCGAATTTAAAGCAAAAAAGTTCAGTTTGATCAAAAACATTTATTTTCAAACAAAATAGATTAATTTATTAAATAGTTCAATTTTCAACCCTCAAAGATGCATTTTCAACCCAATAGTCGAATTTTTAAACAAAAAAGATTAAAATTTGACCAGAAGCGGTTGAATTTTCAAGCCACAAAGACTAATTTTTTAGAAAACAGTTGAATCCTCAACCAAATAGATGAATTTTTCAGCAAGAAAGATGAATTTTACACCAAATAGTTCAATTTTCAAACAAAAGATATATTTTTTGAACAAAAAATGGAATTGTCAAGTTTTCAGTTTAAAAAATGTATTTTCAACAACAAAAAAACGATTTTGCAGCGTGTGGATTTCAATCAAAGAAAGAGAAACATTTCAGAAAATAGTTGAATCCTCAAAAAAGTTGAATTTTCAACAAACAAGAATAATTTTTTACCCAAAAACACCAAATTTTCAACAAGCAACATGAATTTTCTACAAAACAGCTAAATTTTCACCTTTTAAAGTATAAATTTTCATTCAAAAACGGATATAATAAATTTTTAGATAAATAATTAAATTTAAAAAAGAAGAAATTTCAACAAAAACAGTTCAATTTTCAACCAAACAGGTTAATCTTAAAAAAAAGAGTTTTTAACAAAGTAGTTAAAATTTTTTTAAATTAGTTGAATTTTCAAACAAAAAGATCAATTTTCCAACAAGAAGATTAATGCCCTACCAAAAAAGATGAATTTTTTAACAAACTACATACATTATTAACAAACTACATACATTTTTAACGAAATTGTTAATTTTTTAACAAAAAGTGATATTTTCATAAAAGCAGTTTAATTTTTAACCAAATAGTTGAATTTTCAACCAAAAATATGAATTTTTGAACAAAAAACTAAATTTTTAACCAAATAGTTTAATTTTCTGTCAAATTGTCGATTATTTGGGCTGAAAAGAGGAATTTTCTACAAAATAGTTCAATTTTCAACATAAAAATATGCATTTTCAACTAAAATGATGCATCTTTATTTAAAAGAAAATTTTTTTTTAGTATGAAACTTTAAGCCAAGTAGTCGATTTTTTAACCAAAAAAGATACATTTTTAACCAAACAGTTAAATTTTCAACCGAAAAGACAAAATTAAAAAAAAATATTAATTCCCTACCAAAAAGACAAATTTTTAATAAAAGACATAAACTTTTAATAAAATATTTGAATTTTCAAGTCAAAAAGATAAATTGTCTACAAAACAGTTGAATTCACAACCCTAAAATATGATTTTTTAACAAAAAAGTTAATTTTCTACCAAAAAGGGAAATTTTCATCAAAACACAATTTTTCTACAAAAC
>CAKNWT010320378.1:9308-22147 GCA_932066315.1 Andricus coriarius
ATTATTCTACACGAGAGAATTATTTCAAGAATTAATTGATCAAGATCGTTTATGACATTGGTAAATGTTGTTGGATGTCAATATATTTTGTAGGAGTTTCATTTTTTATGATCTAATAAATATTTCAGCAAGAAAGAGATTTTTCCTATTTGAAAGCGACTATTAAAAGCATTTGTTGATCAGAATTGTTAATAACAGTGGAAAATATTGTCAAATGTCAGTTTCTTTTATCAGAATTTTAATTTAGGGATAAAATGAACAATTATGTAAAAAAAGGATTTTTTCTATCAAAGAGTGACCGCTTAATTCATTTGTTAATCAGTATTATTTATGTAATAACAATGGTAAAGATTATTGATTGTCCATTTCTGTCATGGAATTTTCATTTTTGAAGGCTAAACTAATGATTGGGTTAAAAAAATGTATTTTATATATCCAAAGGTGCTTGTTTATTAAAATTGTTTATAACAATAAAACAAATAATACTTAAGTGTTTGATTTTAATAAAACTTTGATTTCACTCAATTTCGTGGGGAAAAACGTGATGAAAGAGCTTCCAGGCTTGAATGTACAGAAAAAATCGATTTTGTTCATAAATTTGTTTATAACATTTGAACGGATTGCAAGAACTTCATCTGAGTTATCAGGCTTTGTTAATAGATTTTAAATCTATCAGTTTTTCACCTTTTTGAGGTAATAGCAAATAATGATACAGAACAGGCAGCTGAAATATGAAAAATTATGGTTTTTTGGCATTTTGCAACTTGAATAACAAACAAACAGAGCCTTTTTTGCAAAATCGGCTTTGACAGATCTCTTTGGAATTTAATTGGCTTTAATTTAAGAAGAGAAAAGATGAAATCGGATAAAAATTGTAGGCTCCGAATCATTTTGAACCCCGATTTTCTAATTCGCCACACTGTGCGACATGACTAACATGACACGGCACTACAAATTGTACTGACAACTGTTTCACACTGCCAATCATGTCAGTCAATGACTGATTTCTGGTATGCCCTGTTTTAGTAGATATCATAACCCCTAAAGTAATTGTAATGTTCTGTTTTAAAAAAAAATAAATTAATTTATTTGAGTTATTATTGAATTGAGCGTTGAGTGCCAGATGATTTATATACTGGAGTACAACATAGCAGACGAGTATTATATTTTAAGTCAGCTGAAAGTCATATGTAAATGAAACCGTTTACTGAAATGATAAATAATAATTTATTTTTAATTTTTGAACCTCTAAAATCTTACTGGTTAAGCCAGACTTCAAAGGCACAATTCCATTTCAACATGCATATTTTGAATCAGAATCAATTGTCCACGAGATTGTTACATTTGTATGATGTAGTATGAAATTGTTATCATACAAAATAAAAAAGCAAAAGAACGATTGTGATCAGTGATTGTTATTTAGATTTAATGTTTGCCTATTGTCGGACGATTTCTCAAAATCAGGTAATGTTGTTGATTGAAAATCATAAATGTAAATTATTGTACTTGGATTGATTGGTTGTCCGAGAGCATAATCACCCAAACCAATCAATCCCAGCTCTTCGCAGATAGCTTTCAATATTATGACTCTTGACTCACGTCTTACCTGAGCGGAGATTTTAATAGAAATAAATCATTTTTTGTACGGGGGCAAATGTCACGTTACAATACATATGTGACGTGCGCCGAGGAAACGGGGCTTACTCTGAAAAGTGAAATTTTTCAGGGCGAGTGGTAGAAGTCGACCAGATAGACGCGATTTTTAGGAGAGAGGGAAGACTCACGAAATCTTCCCTCTCCACTTACCACTACATTCTCCCGAGGAAAGAGATAGGTCGTAGACGCGGCTCACGGACGGGTATAGATGAGACGCGAAAAAGTAGAGGTGAGTGGTGGGAGGTGTTTCACGGGATCTCGAGTTCTCGAGCGAAGTACTGATTTCTCGGGTGCTCAGCAACTCAATTATTAGCAATAATAACGCTTGAAATTTTTTTTCGATGGTTTCATTAAAAGGGGCAACTCAAAAACTATCGAGAGGTATAAAAACCTCGATTTCGATTTGTTTAGAGTAAGCCCCCTTTCTTCGGCGCACGTCACATATAGTTTAAAATTCTCGTCTTTGAGCGCAACCCTCTTATCTGAAGTAATGCTCTTTTCCCATTTTTCATCTTCCTAAAACACAGGTACATACATGAAACGATTAATCACTAAACCATATCGACTGTTTTCATCTCTGCGGACCGTTTTATCTCGGAACGTGTCCCAAAAACACTCAAGCTAATGTTTTTCCTCAAAGTTCCAGAGCAAATGATGCTTTTCTCGAGGAAGTAAAGCGAACGCATCGCCGCCTCTGGATGGATCTGGCAGTCTTTCAGGACGAACAAAAGGGACGAAGTCACTCCATCGTTGGGCGAAAAATAATCGAGTGTTCTTTGTTAGGAACTGGACCAGACAATGGCGCCTTTATCTTTGGCTCTTCGTTAGATTCTCGGCCTGAAAACCGGTAAGACTAGAAAAGTGTCTTTTCTTGATGACGTCACCACGAAAGTTCACTTCGAACAAACGAGTAACGTTATCTCTCATAATTGTACAGCGCAGTTTCTTGTCTCGGGCCATAATTTTTCATCTTTTCAAAAATACTCTAGTTGCATCTAATCTAGAGTGACTAACGAGGAAAGAAATATGAGAACAAAGCTTAATCTTATGTGAGGCTACAAAAAATTTTGTATACCTTTAAAACATTTGACACCTTATCAATTTCCACTAAAATTGACATGGACTACTTCCCCTTGAATGGAAATGTTTTATCGATGATTTTCAACTTATAATTATTGCACTTTCTACTTGAATATTCAAATTTGAAAAATCGGGATACTATATTTGAAAATTAATCATTATCAACGACTTAGTTTCAAGATCCTTATTCAGGAATGCTTCAAGTTTTAAAAGGAAGCTTGGAATTGCTTATTTTTTATCGCTTCAAGTTTAAGATCCTGAATTTTGGAAGTTTACAATTAATAATCATATAATTTTTAAATTTATTAGAATAATTAAACTTTAAATGTTCTTAATTTTTAGAAATACAGAAATCTTTATAAATTTAATTTGAAACTAAAGCTTTTTGCTTTCAAAGCTTTCATTCGAAAATATTTTGTTGCAAATTTCTTAATTTTTAAAGACTTCTAATATTAAGTTTTACGATGTTGCAGTTTCAAATTCAAATATGAAATATTTGAGGACAAATGCACTATTTACTCTTTCAAGATTGCAAAATTTCATATTAAAAGACTTAATAGTTAGTTTGGTTTCAATTTTAGTGTGGTATGAATTTAATAATTTTAGATTTAAATATTCTAGATTGTTTGGATTGAATTTTGAAATACAAAATTCTTTGCTTTTTAATTTTGAAATTAATGCCTCTAGACTAAATTCCAAGCAATGAAATACCAAGACAATAATTTCTAAATTTCCAGCCTTAAAAATAAGACGATTTTAAAACCAGGCTTTGAAAATTTAATTATTATTTTCTATTTAAGGATGTTCCAAAATATTAAACAATACAAACTCAACTCAAAAAATCGATTTGAAAAGCTACAAATTGTGCAATTTTAGACATTGGAATTGTTTAAATTCTAATTTTCAATACAATGTCCAAAATTTAATATTAAAAAGTTAAAAATTGTGTTGTTTGAAATGAAAGTAGATAAAAATTAAACTATCTGAAATTGATACGTTAGTAATTCAAAAATTTCTTCAATTTTGAAACGATACAATTTTAGAGTTCTGAATTCCCATTTTTCTCTTTGAGAAGTTTAAATTTTGCAATTAAAATCAAAATTGTTTGATTTAGAGAGATATAATTAACAATTTGAAAAGTTTTAATTTGCAAAGGATTCAACATCACTGAAAATATTTAAAATTGTAAAGGGTTTCAGCATAAAAGTTTTAATTATACAGTTTTCGGAAACTCAAATTGTTGTCAGTTCTAAATGAAGTTCGGATTCATTTAAGTTTCAACGTTCCGGAGCACAGGTTTTTTTTATTTTTAATGTTTCCTATTTGAAATTACTTTTTATTTTAAACTATTTGCAGATTGATTCAATTTTGAAGGTTTTTAATTAAAAATTGCTTTATTTTAAAAGTTGATTTTATTTTCTGATTTTAGAAAAGGTTGTGGATTCACTTCTAATTTTTTTAATATAATAGCAATTGAAAATTTTTAAATTGCAGCAGGTACAATTTAAACTCTGCTGAATTTTAAACGATTCAATTTATAAAATTCTGGTCTGAAAATATTTTAATTTTCAACGTTTTGAAATTATCCTATTTCCATTAATTTGATTTGTAATAATCAATTTCGAGTTTACTCAATTCAGAATAAAATTGTTTAATTTTGAACGCTTTGAACGAGTAATGATACGATTTCAACTCCTTCCTAATGAAATTGTCCAATTTAAAAAACTTTAGCCTCACATTTTTCTATTTTGAGAGCTTCTGGACAAAAATGGTTTGATTTCAAACACTTTAATTTTTGAATTATTCAAGGTTAAAATATTTTTTTTTGAAAATTATCATAGTTCATTTTTTTTATTCTTTCCGAAATATTTTTCTTTTTTCAACATCTGTCAATATATATCTTCTAAATTTCAAGCGCTTTCAATTTGAAATTATTAATTATTGGGTCAAAAAATAAAAAAAATTCTTACTATTGATTTTTTTTATACAAAGTTCTTAAAAAATTGAAAAACGCAAAGTATCAAAAATGGTCAAACTTTTAGTTAAAAGGGTTGAAATTTCAAAAAAGTTAAAAACTGTTAAAATAGCGGCGATTTTTCTTAAATCACCTAAAGTCAATTTATTGAGAAACCGCACTGATTTTTTTTCTTCATTGTTTTTTCCAGAATCGTCCTGATATAAAAAGTACATTCAATGATAGTCTATCCTGTTTCCGAGCTTTGAAGAAAACAAAGAATTTTTTTTCTCAAAAACATAAATTTCCATATTTTGCCAAAACGTCAGGAAAAGCGAAAACATTCAATTTTCGAGATTTTTACGAAAACATGTAGAAAATTCATTAAGATTAATTTTTTTCTCAACAACACAATTTAATAATGTGATGGAAATTCACAAAGGAATGAATTTAACAGCTTTAAAAAAAATTTTAAACAACATGGAGATTTGATAAGGCATTTTGTTTTTTTGTATGACGCCATTAAGTTGTATTGTTGCGCAAAAATAAATATCAAAGGATTTCATACATATTTTCGCAAAAATCTCGAAAATAATGCGAAATGGAAGAAAGCATTAGCGGCATTTTTCTAGAGCTTTATTAGATAAACAGTTTTGTTTTGTTCGACTTTCTACGCACCTTGTATCGTTGTGGCAAAAAATGTGAATTTTCATTTTTTAAGAAAGGAAAAAAATTCTTTCTTATCTCCAAGGCAAGGCACAGGGCATAATATCATTGAATATACTCTTTACATTAGTATGCATATAGAGAAAAAAAGATATAGAAAAAACGGTGCTGTTTTTGAGTAAGTTGACTGAATATTTTCGGACAAACGTAAAAGAAACTTTCAGCCAATCGGTAAGATACATGTCATCTTGATCCCTTTGAAAAACAACATATTTCGGCGGCAAATGATTATGAAACTTAAGCCAAATAATATCTCTGCTTCAGCATGAACTGCCTGGTCATTTGCCCATATAAATTGAAAGGTTACTCCAAGGAAGGAAAAATTAAGTACCGTTAAACGAGGTAATTTCGGACATGTGGGGTGAATTCGGTTCTATATGCTGGTTAAAACCACACAACTTTAGTCATTTAAACTATCAATGTAGGAATATTCGAATTTACTCGAGATGTCCAAAATTAGCCCGTTTAACGGTACTTGCTGTTTTTTTATTTTTTTTATTGTATAGAATTTAAAATTGTCTTTTTTCTCTTTTTCGTTCAGATTACTTTCTAAATTCGAATTAGTAGAAATTTTACTAATGTAATTAGTAACATTGTATCTGACTGATAAATTACTCATTTTATCAGTTTCTACTAAATGAAATGGTACGCTTGATGTTACTAAATGAATTAGTAAGGGTATTCTACTAATCTGCTTAGTAGTTCCGACTTAGTAATTCAATGAGTAGCAATGAATTGCTATGGAAACATAATTTAGTAATTTTTCAAATACCTTCTGCTGGTTTTTGAGTTTTAATTGAGAAACGATATTGTTTTCATAATTTACATTTTAATTTTATATCGTTATATTAATAATAATTGTGCATGAATGATGCAATATTTAAAACTGAAAGGGTATTGGGATCCTCTGCGCTGCAATACACCATCCATTTTTTCAGTGCGGCCAAAATGTGAACTCGTGAAATCAGGTAGAATAACAGCGTCCTCAGAAATTCAAATAATAAAATTATAATTATTGTATAAAATCTTTGATGGAAAATAAAGTGAGATTTTTATTACAATTTTAATAATTCATTCAAAGTAAAAAAAATTAGGTTGTCATAAAATCATTGTATCGATGATTTTTAAGTCGTTTTTTATGTTTCAAACTTATCACTTTTGAGGCAGCAGTTTTAATCATCAGATCCAGATTTCCTAAGCGACAAAAATTATTATTTATCTTGAATTTTAAACAGAATAAAAAACTCTTTTATATTCAAAAAAGCCTTTTTTGAACCACCGTATTGGTAAACTTTGGATAAGTTAAAATAAAAGTATCTACAGACTTTAAAGCGCGAGAATTTTAATTAATTTGATTTAATTTATTAAACTGAAAATTGAAGTATTATGTTAGATAATTGATCGGTTTTAGTTAAAAATTCAAATATTTATCTCTTTGCTTCAAAATTCAACAGCTTGTTTGCAACTGTTTATCTCTCTTGACGTTTTAAAAATTTTTTCAATTTGGAAAAGAAGTTCATGTCGAAAAGTAGTTTTTTTTGGTGAAATTCAACTGTTTCTAATTGAAAATTAATTTTTTTGGTTGGGATAGAACTACTAAATTTTTCGTTTGGAATTCATCTTTTGTGGAATAGAAATTTAATTTTGTGAGTTGAAAGTTAAACTCTTTTGTTAAAAATTAATTTTTATTGGTTCAAGATTCATCACTTTAATTAAAAATTTATCTCTTTGGTTGAAAAGTGAGCTATTTTGTTGAAAATTCGTTTTTTTAACAGAAATTTTTTTTTTTTTCAAACTGTAAATGTAATTATTCCAATTAAATATTCTAACATTGTAGTTGAAAATTGATCTCTTTAGTTGAACATAATACAAAATTTAAAACTGAACCATCCAATTTCAGGTTGAAAAATTACCATTTTTAGTTGAAAATTAAACCATTCCAGTCACTTCAAACATTTTGTTAAAAATTCATGTAGTTTTTTTTTAAATCCTCTTTTTTGTAGAAAATTTATCTTTTTGTATAAAAATTAATTTTCTTGTTTGGAAATTCATCATTTTGGTTGAAAATTCATGTATTCCAGTTAAAATGTACAATTTTAGTTCAAAATTCAACTTTTTGGTTGAAAATACAACTACTTGGTTGAAAGATAAACTCTTTTGTTGAAAATTCATCTATTTGACTTCAAATTTATCTACTACAGTTGAAGATTCATCTATTCCAGTAAAAGACTCATCACTTCATTAACAAATTTATCACTTTGGCTGAAAATTTATTTGTCTTTTTTTGTAGGAAATTTTGTTGTTGAAAATCAATTTTTTTAACTGAAAATTAAACTATTTGATTGAAAGCTTGTCTTTTTTAGTTGAAAATTCATCTATTTTTTTGAAAAATACGTATTTTTTGTTTCAAAATTATTCTTTATGTTTCAAAATTAATCTTTTTGTTTGAAACTTCATCTTTTTGGTTGAAAATTCAAGTATTCTAGTTAAGTATTCATCATTTGGGTTGAAATTTTATATTCTAGATTGAAGATAAAAACTACTTGGTTGAAATTTATTCTTTTGTTAAAAATGCATCCTTTTGGATCAGAATTCATCTATTTTAGTTACAGATTCATCATTTTAGTTTAAAATTTGTCGTTTTTTGCCGGGAAAATTAATTTATTGACTGAAAATTTAACTATTTCATTTTTGGTTGAAAGCTGATATTGTTTAATTTAAAATTCAACTATTTGGTTGAGAATTCATGTATTTTGTTGGAAAATCGTCTTTTTTGGTAGAAATTTAATCTTTTTGGTTCCACCTTCAACTATTTAGTTCAAAATTCACCTATCTTGTTGTTTTTTAAAAATTATATTTCTGTATACAGACAATTTAATTCATGCTCATAATAATTTTTCAACTTCAAAACTATAAACTATATAAGTACGATCTAGTACGAATGCTCCCATCCAAATATAACCGAGATCAGCGTTGCTTAACTTCGGTGATCGAACGAGAAGCCTCAAACAATTCTATGTGTTTAATATTTGTACTACACTGTAAAAAAAAATCGGTTGAATTTTACTTCGCTGGACGATCTAAATAAAAAGACCTTCGTGTGTCAGAGTAAGTTTACAAAATTTCGTAAAAATCCACCTAGCGATGAATTTTGCAATTACAGCTGTTGCGATATTCCAATTCGGTCGGTAATTTTACACACGAAAAAGTAAAATTCATTCAGTGAAAAAATAAAATAAAATAAAAATTATCATCAGGTGACAGGATGCGATCACTCAAAACTTGAACTTAGGACAATTTTATGGCGATTGAAGACACACAAGCCGGACACGTTACCACCTACCTAAAATACATAAGATACTATGGGTATTTTTTTGCAGTTCATATATTCTGTAACAAAAATATGAAATATACATTTTGAATAGCCGAATTTTTCCGTTCCAATAGCAGACAATGTTAAAGACAAGATAGGAATAACTAGAATTTGATCTATTTTTGTGTGAAAGCTGTCAACAAAGTTGAACATAGTTGACAATTTCCTCGTATTAACCTCAAAATGCTCCAAAATGAGAGGACGAACGCATCGATAAACAACGAAAACCAGAGACACTTGCATATTCACATATTATTTAATTAATTATTCTAAATTTTCAATTAATTATAAATCCAAAATCTTACAGTTTCTGTCAGGGTAAAATTAACAAGCTCGATTTAATTTTCAATCTCAGGAATGCGATTTTACCGACCCATGGTATTTTTACACGCTGCGACTGAATTTTCCGTTCTGTACTTAAATTTCGTGCGAGGGAATGTGTAATTTTGTTTATATCTTGTGTTTAATATTACACTGTTGCTCGAGGGTCCTTTTATTTACATCGCTAGAGGTTGTAATTTCACACACTTTTGTAAAATCACACAATGAGTTGTGTGAAATTTACAATGATGCAATATGTAATTTTACGAAACTTTGTAATTTTACACAAATCTTTTTTTACAGTGTATGTACTTTAGGAACTTGAAACGGTTCAAATTGAATTTAATGCAGTACCCACATTAATTTAATCTAAATATGCACTGAGTTTTAAGTATAAGAAGGTAAAATGAAAATTTCTTGAATTATTATTTAAATTCATAGATTAATGTATTTTAATCAAATTCTCCTTATTGTAAAATTAGTTTTTTAATTTACTTGAAACTACCGTCTAAAATAGTAACCAGCAATACATTGACCAATTCATTTAGTAGCAGCATTACTAATTCCTTTAGTATATATAGTTACTAATTCAGTTAGTCAGTTATTATTACTCATTGAATTAGTAGATTTTTACTAATTACTAGTAAAGAATCGGCACTATTTAAATGAGTAGGAAACTACTACCAATTAGTACTTTTCTACTATTTCAGATTTAGAGAGTAAGACCGGTTGTGAGAAAGGTCGGACGAACAGAGAGATTCGATTTTAATCCTTCTTGTGGATATCTCGACCTTTTGTTTTTCTTCGTTAGCGTGGTGCTAGAGAAGGATAGACTACAGGACGAGGAGAAAATTTGAAAACTCGTTAAGCTGGTAGGTGGTGGCGAAACGTAGTTAGAGACGCTATATGTGTTTGTATCCACAGTAAACGGTGGCTTTGCTTGAGAGAGAAGGTTGAAAAGAAGGAGATACTAATTTCCTCCACAGATTGCGGATATCGGCTTCTAGAAGAAGAGTTGGGAAAAAGACCGGAGATTGTGATCGTCCCGACCACAAATGAGAATTTGTCGTGTGTTTGTCATTAGCAAGAAAATATTAAGTGAGACAATCAATCTTCTCGAGGGTGACAGATTGGCATCTATAACTTCATAAATATAAACGACTGCTTCTACTGGATTAAACATTAAAAATATATATACTTATTTTAGACAATTGAAATTTTTAGTGAAAAATTATGATATCCATTGTGAGGTGAAGGGTGGCGCCCTATCGGACCGTGTGACTGGGCACGCTAGGGCATATTTTTATCCTCTTTCACATTTATTCACAATTTCACATAGAACACAACACTTTTTTTTATCTTTTTACACATTTATATTTATGTACTTATATTTATTCATGTGTAAAATAATTAATAATCAAAAACTGTGTACGGCAAACAGACGTCGGTTTGTCGACACTGATTTCATTTTGCAATTTTGTAGCATATGAATAAATAAAGATAAATAAATATAAATGTGTGAAAAGGTATGAAAAGTGTTGAGTTCTATGTGAAATTGTAAACAAATGTGAAAAAGGATAAAAATGTGCCCTAGCGGGCCAAGTAAACGGAATGGTCACTAATTGAGCACTTTACGGTACAGAACTAGATCCCCCAGGGTCGCCCCGAGCCAGGAAAAAGCTGAAAAAAATTAGGGATAAGTCAGGGACATTTTTTGGGAGAAAACGGTCAGGGATTTCGCAAAACAAAATTGCAAAAGTCAGAAAAAAAATTCTGCAAAAATCACTTTAGTAACTTTTATTTTAATACAGCAACTTAATTAACCCTATACTATTGAATGGATGGCCCGGATGCAATAAGGGAACCAGGTCTCAAAAACACGAAAAATTATTATCAATCAAAAGGGAACTTTTTTCTTATTGAAGTTTTTTTCCGAGGAATGTTATTAGTCGAAAAATTAAAAAAGTGTAAAAAATTTCCCAAATTCAATTCTTATTTCAAACATAAATCGTAATAACTCAGCCAAATATTATTGAAACCGTTTGAAATTTGGTGAACACGCGCAGTATACTCTAGTGATTCCTCCATATAGAAGAACAAAATTGAAACTGACTATTTTTTAATAATAATTAATTGCGAATGGAGACCGGTCGGTAATCATAGTTTGTTTAGTTTCGCCGACAAAAAGTACCGATTGAAGTTTAAAAATGAAAAATTTTGCATTGTTCCTCATGATTCAAGGAAGTTTTTTAAAAATTTTTAGTTTGATTCATTAAAAATTGACGCAATTAGGAATTTTATAAAAACTTATTCGATGCTCTCTTATAAAATACATAATTCCCTCAATTTTCAATGAATCGATCCAAAAATTTCCAGAAATCTTATTTGAATAGTGAGGAACAAATTTCTCGCTAAAGGTTTTTCAAGTTTGAAGTTCCCTCGATAATTTTAATATGTAAAACTAAAAAAAAAAACCTGGTTACCGAAGGTTTCAATTTGCAATTATTTATGATTAAGTATGAGACAGCTCTAATTTTTTTTTCTCATTTCATGTTCATCACCGAAATATACTGTGCCTGTGTGCCAAATTTTAAATAGTTTCAATAATATTTGGCTGAGTTATAACGATTAATGTTTATAAAAAAGAATTGAATTCTAGGAAATATTTATATCAGTTTTTTAAATTTTATTATTAAAAATAGTAATTAGAAAAAACTTCAAGCAGAAAAAAGTATCGCCTTAGCATTCCCTGAAAACTCGTATTTTTATAAATTTCAATTTTTAAACATTAAAATTTGGATATCACGAGACGATTGGGCACTACTTTTGAGAATTTTAGAGCGCTTGAACCCTTATTGCATCTGGATCCTCAATTCATGTCCATACCTATTCCGGAATTTACTACAATTCTTTTGAAATATTTTAGGATATTTTAAAAGACTCAAAAAAATTTCAAATAAATTTCAATCATTTGAAGGTATTCCAAAGGATTTTGAAAATCTTATGGTATTTTTTGAAAATTCCAAGGAATTTTCAAGAGTTTTAAATAGTTTTAAGGTATTTCAAAATATTTCAAAGGATATAAAATATTTTAGGGTACGTTAAAAGAATCCAATGCATTTTCGAGAGATTACAACACTTTTAAGGATTTTCCAAGGATTTAAGTGATTTTAAGGTGCTTACAAATTTTTTCACAGAATTAAAAAAAATTTCCTAGAATTTCGGATGACATGGAACGCTTTTATAGGTTTTAAAAGCTCTCAAGGTATTTTAGTAAATTTTCCAGGATTTTAGAAAATATTATCAGATATCATGGAATTTAACGGAATTTCATAATATTTTATTATATTTGAAAGAATTTATTCACAAGAATAGAGGCAGTTCGAAGAATTTCAAAGATCTTCAAATATTTTAACGTATTTCCAAAGATTCCAGAAAATTAAAAAATTTTTAGGATATTTTAAAAGATGTCAATGAATTTTTTATTGATTTGAACAATTTAGAACAATTTTGCAGAATTTCAAAGATTTTAAGGTAGTTTTTCAAAATACAAGGACTCTAAAAAGGAAAAGAACTTTACAAAAATTTTAGGGATTTTAAATTTTGTTAGGAATTTGGCATACTTTAGGGTATTTTAAATAGTTTGAATAATTTAAAGTGATTCTATAAGATTTTAAAAGTTTTAAGATATTTGACAAAATTTTTAATAATTTGCAAGAGCTTTAAACA
>CAKNWT010320381.1:1645-30080 GCA_932066315.1 Andricus coriarius
ATATTTGATATTTGTGAAATTATTGAAATCTTTTTGAAATCTTGGCAAATCATTGAAATCTCTGTGCACTCTTTGAAATCTATCTGAAATATTTGTGAAATTATTGAAATCATTGAAGTTTTGGTGAAATCTTTTAAATTTATCCGAAAACTTTGCAAAATCTTCAAAATCGTAATGAAATCTTTGGTATCTCATTGAACTCTTTGAAATCTATCTGAAATCTTGGCAAAATATTTGAAATTATTGAAATCTATCTAAAATCTTTGCCAAATATTTGAAATCTTTGAAATCCTTGGGAAGGAATGAAAATCTTCGTAAAATCTTTTTGAAATCTTATAATATTTGTAAAATAATTGAAATCTTTGTGAAATCTTTAGAAAATCTTTAGAAAAACATTGAAATCTTTGTGCACACTTTGAAATCTACCTAAAATTCTTGTGAAATAATTGAAATCTTTTAAATCCATAAAAAATCTTAGAGACATTTTTATAATCTTTGGGAAATCATTAATATCTGTGTGCACTCTTGGAAATCTACCTGAAATTTTTGCGAAATATTTTTATTCTTTGTGAAATCTTGGGAAAATCATTAAAATCTTCGTGAAATATTTCTGAAGTCTTTGGAAGTCTTTGAGAAATATTTGAAATATTTTAAAAATATTTGATAATATGTGTGAAATTATTTAAATATTCAAAATCTTTGGGAAATCATTGAAACCTTTCTGGACTCTTCGAAATCTATCGGAAATCTTTGTGAAATAGTTGAAGTATTTAAGAAATCTTTTAAATCTATCCGAAATCTTTGTGAAATTTTTGAAATCTTTGGGAAATCGTTCAAATCTTTCGTGAAATATTTCTGAAATCTTTGAAAATCTTTGCCAAATATTGAAAATATTTGGTAATATTTGAGAAATTTGTGAAATCTTTGAAAAAGCATTGAAATCTTTGTAAAGTCTCATAAATCTATCCGAAATTAATGCTAAATATTTGAAACCTTTGCGAAATATTTGGAAAATTATTGAGATATTTGTGCAATCTTTGAAATCTATTGGAAATCTTTGTGGAATAATTGAAGCCTTTGTGAAATCTTTTAAATCGATCCGAATTATTTGTAAAATCTGTGGAAAATCATTGACATCTTGGTGAAATTTTTGGCAATATGATTTTTATACCTTTATTTATTATTATTAATTATTTACTATTTATTGTTTATTATGTATGATTTATGTGAAATTTTTACATAGTCATATTATTATACTATGTACAAATTGTGCTATTTAGTTTGAGATTAAAAAGGCTAAAATCGTTTACTGAACTAATAATAAACAATAAATAGTAAATAATAAATAATAATAAATATAGGTATAAAATTCATATTACCAAACGTTTCACAAAGATTTTAATAGATTTCAAAGATTGCACAGAGTTCTCAATAATTTCCCAAATAATTATTGATCGATCGAGCAAGCTGTGATGGAACAATGCTTTAGGTTCCAAGCTAGACTCTGTCCTCATGCGTTCGCGTCTTCACACTTTTTTCAATTTTTTTTGCTTCCATTTTTTTAAAATAGTTTAACCCTAGATATGCATAAATATTATAAAAACAGTGATGAACAGTTTTAAAAAATATTTTAAGAATACAAAAATTATTATTTTTGGCACAAAAATATTTATATCAATCAGTTGATGTTTGCAGTACGTAATACATTATTTTTAAACAGTAAACATGATTATTTTCAATTTTTTTTACACTTTTATGAGCAAAAAGTTAATCAAAAGAATTATATCCATAAAAAATTGAGATGGAAAATTAAGAGTACCTGACGGTAGACTATCTAGCATGGAACCTAGACCACTGCTCCAAAGCAACGCAGCTTACTCGAGCGTTCCACAATTCAAACCGATAGTAAGATATATTTGCTTTTGTTCTAGATGCTAACATTACGAAAACACGAATCTAGAGGTAATGATTCCGCATAGAAAATAATCGAGAAAATCATACAAAGCAATTAAAAAATGCACTTAAGCTACATATGTAAGATAATGTTATATTACCGATAGAATTAAGGAAGATCAGTAGAGTTGACCACACCGTACCAGTAGCAATCTTCATATTTTTCAAATAGAGGAAACTGTCTCGTAGAAAAATGCCGTGTATAATATATTGAATGCGCTGCAATATGTTTTTGTACCTATATATATATACTATTCGCTACATCACGTATTTAATTGTTAATGTCATTGTTTATTTCAAGTCATACTGGATAGGTGAATTCATTTTTCTATGATATTTTCATTCATAAACATGTTTATCACAGTGCTGGCGGATGTAAGAAGCGGAATGAAGCTGTTTTTCTTTTGTTTAAATAAAGACGAGAGAAAAATTGCTGTGAAGTTGAGAAGGAGACAACGGTATAAACAAAAGATAAACGGCTTGCGTAATATATGGACCATCCCAAACCAGCATTTTTAAAATCAAAATAACAAGTTTTATCATCAGATATCTCTCACCGATATCTCGATTTAACCATTCTCATTTACTGTTTCGATTTCTTTTATGTACGTGAAAGAAATAATTTAAATGACTTGTACTGAGATACAAAAATTGTCAATGTTTCACAGCTGCGTTATCTGCTATATTTCAATTTGGGGATTAATAGGCGACATTGAATTTTTAAAATAATTCCTATCATTTAGCCAAAATTAACTAAAAATGTTAGGAAATTGCTTGAAATTAAATCAAAATTTTCATTGCAACAAAAGAATGTTCTCGCCAACCGCAGAAATTTTTTTGAATCAACAGAAACTTCTTGGAATAAAAGAAACCTTTCTTTGTTTCGGAATCAATGACTATTTTTCGTGGATTCAACGAAAATTTCTTCAAAGCAAAGAATTTATTTTCTGCGTGATGTAGTAAATAATAAATTTTAGAAAAAATGTATGATACTTCATAATTATGGCATTAATTTTACATATGTGATTTTAAAAGAAAAACGCTGATTTTAAAAAGTAAAAACACTTTTCGAATTCTTCAAAATATAAGTCAAATAAAAAAGCTTAACCCCTGAGAGAAATCAATCAGAATATTTTAAATGTTGAATCAAAACTATTTAGGTTAAAAATGGCAAAAAAGTCCAGAAATCTTCTTCACGTCCAATTTAATTTCTCTATTAGTGCGAACAAAAGAATAAAAAATAAGTGTTAGGCCATCACTTAGGATATCTAATTAGAGTTATAATAAAAAAATTCTTTGATTCAGTTAATGACATATATAGGCAATTGAAAGTTATAATTTTTATATTTCCATTCCACATTATTTTTGGAAGCATAATATTGCTGGTAAACTATTTTTACTATTTTTACTGTCATTACTATTTAGAAAATGCATACCATTTTTTGCAGATTCAATTATATTGTTAAAAATGTATTTACTTTGTTGATAGTTTGTCTTTTTTAGTAAAGAATTAATCTCTTTACTAAAAATTCACCTTTTTGGTTGTTAATTATGTTATTTGGTTGAAAATTTAACTTTATGGTAGAAATATCCTTTCTTTTACTTAAAAATTCATCCCTTTTGGTAGAAATTTTATCTGTTCTGATTGAGGATTCTACAGCTTTATTAAAAATATGAAAATCTTCTCTCATTATTATTGGATGGCCCCTAAATAAATTCGCGAACAAAATTAGTCGGTAAAAATTGCGTAACATAGAGGAAGGGGGGTCTAAACACTTATGGACTCTCACAAAGGGGGGTACGTGGTTCAAAATCTCCGGAAAAACTTTTTTAATAGATAAGAAATTTTAATATATTTTTAATGAATTTCTTTAAAATCGGTTGCTTGCGAGAAAGGTTTTTTTAACAACAACAAAATTAATGCAATACTGTGGCAAAAATGTCTGATACGAGCAGGGGCGTACGCAGAAAACATTTTCAGGGATGGGTTTCGTGATCCGTTCAAATTTTACATGATGCTTATAAAACCTTTGAGAACTTTTACTGGAAGAATGAAAAAACCTCACAATTTTTTTCCACATTCCGGGAGGGGGGGGGGGGGGGGGCCCCGAACCCCCGAAACCCCCCTTGCGTACGCCCCTAATCAAACGAGGTCTAATACCATTAATAGATTTATTACAGATTGTACTGATTGTAATGATAAGGAACGCTTGAATATTTGTCGTCTTAGAGACAAAAACTTTAAAGTTTAGATTCAGATTCCTTTCACAATTATTTATTTATGATAGGTTCATCTGCTGTCATGCTTTTTGCGCGCGATTTTCCCCGCGCTCATCTTTTCATAGGCATTTTGAACTTTATATTTGTTTTCTAGGCTACCTAAGCGACTCCGAAAATATTTCCCCGACACTTCATCCTTTGGGGGCGGGTAGGGAGGGGGGGGGTGAATGTATGATTTCAAATGAGAACCTATATTTTTTATTACAGATTCAGATTCTGCGTAAAATAATACGTAAGTTTTATTTCAAAAGTTTTTTTCGATTCGAGCCCGATGGCGCTGCATTGGCGAAAAATCACATTGTTGACGGTTCGCTTGGGTTGTATTTGGTATCTTAGTTACGTTCGTTTGGGTTAGGTTCTTAATTTCTTTGATTTGGATCATTTGGTTATGCTGCTTACGTTCGTTCGGGTTGGATTGATTATGTTGCTTACGTTCGTTTCGGTTCGCTATGATGATTGCGCTTATTTGATTTTGTTGTGCTGGTCGCGTGCATTTGGGTTTGTCATATTGGTTGCGTTCGCTTGGGCTAGTGTTGTTTGTTATGTTCTCTGGGATTAATCTGGTTGTGCTGGTTAGGTTTGCTCGGATTAGTTTGGATTTGTTAACCAACACTATTAATCAATCCCAAACGAACGTAATCAACAACCCTCACCAAAACGAATGCAACCAATATGACCAACTCAAATGCACGCAACCAAAACAACAAAATCATATAAACGCAATCAACAAAGCGAACCAAAAATAGTGTAAGTAATACAATCAATGCAACCCAAACAAACGTAACTAAGATACAAAATCCAACCCAAACGAACGTCAACAATATAATGAACCTAAACAAACCAACCCGCACTAACTGACCCAAGCAAACGGACCGTTTGTCTTTTTTATCTTTCGTTTGAAAGTGCATTTGAATATATCACCTGCTAGGTGTAGTTGTAACTTTTAAAAGAATTAAAACTTGACAGCGAAACAATATCTAAATTATTACCGACTAATCCCATCTCTCCAAAACTTTACGGACTCTCAAAAATCCACAAAAACAATATTCCACTCAGACTGATCGTCAGCGCAATAAACTCACCAACTAACAACCTAGCACGCTTCCTCACGAAAGAACTGAATCCTTTCACAGGGAACTCTATCACACACATCCAAAACTCTTTTGACTTTATCAGAAAGATACAACAGATTCACATTCAAGCCCGAGAAATCCTGGTGAATTTTGATGTATCATCTCTCCTTACGAAAGTACCAATCTCTGATACAATCGATATTATTAAATCCTTTGCAAACTTCCCCTCAAATCTCATACCACCCATCGCAAAAGCAATCGGTCATCAACTCCCTTGTATACAGAGGTATACAATCCACAACACACAAGGATAACTTACAAAAGAAATTACAAAACGTTAAACAAATCCTGATACAAAACGATTAAAAAAAAAACAAAGTGTTAAAGCAATAAGAAAATACACTTAAAATAACAAGTCAACACAACCTACTAAAGAAATAAGAGAGAAAAACGACCACCATCCTACCCTACATTCAAGGTGTCACAGAACAAATAGGAAGAATTCTCAACAAACAAAACATCCAAACCATATTTAAACAACCGGCGAAAATAGGACAACCTCTGAACAACCCTAAAGATAGAGAAGCAATCGAAAATCAAAGTACGCTCCCGAAATTATAGACGATGTTTTTCCTTCGAGACCTTATCCATAATTTATTTTCACTTTCAGGAAATGGAACCTAGTTTATCCAATGCCGTCATTTTGCTTTATTATGAAGTGTTAATTAGAAGTATAGCGCATGGAATCATATAGACCCCATGGGCCTTCATACGTATACATTTTTTGGAGAAAAGTTAATTTCCTTTTTTTTCTTGAAAAGCAATATATTGCAATAATCATACAGTACTGAGTTTTCAAAAATGTTTGCATGCATGCTTTTATAATTGCATGTATTTTTGGACACAAAAGTAAAAGTATTCTGTCGAACATGCCACCGACCTATATGCGAGGATCACCGAACAACTTTTTGTGAAAATTGGATCCTTGATGATTCAGCAGGGTATATATACACTCAAAAATTTTTATCATGATCACTCTTGCATTATTTAATCAAACTTTTAATATTTGTTCTTTTGAAAAAATGTTTTATTCACTTTTCCTTCACTTTTATAAAATTTTAATTTTCCAAAATGTTTTAAATTCAATCTTGAAAATAATTATACTTTTTAAAAGGAATAGTACAGTGACCATTGAAGTTTGACGATATAAAAAGTTCTCTTCAAAATTCTGTTTTAAATTTTCAAATCGAATAATTAGGAAAAAGAGAGCTATTTTTCCCTCAAAAAAGTAATTTTTTCCCTTTTTTTGCAATTTGTTTTTGTTTTAACAATTTTTTTACTACTTTAGCATTAAATAAAGAAACTGCTGATAAATAGGATTTAGTACAGACTGACGCATTAGGGGTCACATAAGCTCTCAGAGGTAAGAAAAAGTAACGGGCCCTGATTAGGTATAGGGACTATGGATATAATGCCAATCCGATTTGGCTTTTAATCCACCCGTGTTTAAAAAAAGACTTTATTGTCCAGTCAAATTCGTCCAGTTCCCACGATGGAAACTGAAGTTTAAGGTTAGCCCTGAAGAAGTGAACTGCAATGTTCACGAAACGTTAGCAAGATTCGTAGTTTTGCACAAGATTGAAACCCGAAAAACCTCCTTTCAATTTATTATAATGGATCATCGTAAAAGAATCAAATCTATTATTCTCTATTGAAGTAGGGGAAAGTGGGGTATGGTGTCAGTGCGGGGGACGGTGACTCTTTCAACTAATGCTCGTGTTTGTACATTTTCATATTAAGTTTTTACGTAAAATAGCTTTCTTTGGTACTCAAGAAAGCTATTCTATGTGACAAAACAAATATGATAATCAAGCAACACGAGCATTATTTGCAAATGTCACCGTGCCCCGCACTGACACCACGCCCCACTTTCCCCTAGTGTAGACAAAGTATAGCTCAAGTACAGATGAAGTATAGACGACCTATGGGATATACTTTATCTATACTTAAGTACAGGTAAGTATATCCAATACTTGATCTATACTTGAGTATAGTTGAAGTATCAGGCAAAGAATAGCCCTCATTTGTTTTTCAAGATATCCTAGAAACGGGATGAAAATAATGCATATCATGAATGATAGCTCGTCCGATAATATAAAAAGTTAGTGGTTCTAGTGACTTCATGAGAAGAATGTATATTTAAAATTATTTGCGCATAATCTCTTTCTTGCTTCAATGTTGATTAGATCATAAAAATGAAACTCCTACGAAATATACTGACATCCAACGAAATCTCAAATTGTTATAAACAATCTTGATCAATTATTTCTTAAAATAATTCTTTCGTATAGAATAAATTTGTTTTTTTGGGTTCAATAGTTAATGTTACCTTGATCTAAGGAACCGAATCGTAAAACATCAACACCTAACATCTTTTTACAATATCATAAACAATGAAGATAAACGAAATCATGAAGCTTACCCATTTTTGGACGAAAAATTCTGGTTTTCAGCAGCGTTGTCCATTCTTGCCTCAATCATCTCCAATCAGCAGATCCTGAACTTGTGCATCCATGGGACGAGGGGCAGTCTCCTTAAGGGTTCTGAAGTTTTTTATGTAGGGTTCAGTCATAATCAACATCTTGTGACACAAATCTTCATTGGTTGCAATCCGACTGATTTTACGGGTATTAAATTCCCGTATTCTCTTGAAAATCTTATTATTCGCCTGTTGGGACTCTTCTGTCAATTGGCCGATAGGCAACGGGGCATTTTCAATTTCCCAGTATTATAAACAATCTTGATCAATTAATTCTTAAAATAGTTCTTTTGTATAGAATAAATCTGTTTTTTTGGGTCCCGGAACAGGAACAAATGATGAAGAAACAACTGAAAATCAAGAGACACAAACGGTTCTCACATCTTTCTAGTCACTTAATGTTCAATTGCTACGCTTGTTTTTTTTTAAGGATATTGAAAATTTCAAGCTCGTATTCATTGGATTTTTGTGTTTTCCCGACTTTAATTATTTACGAGTCTCGAGCCCAAATGGTGGGGATTATTTCTAATAAAGTGCAGATTTGTGAATACTTTGTTTTCGTGTTCTTCCTGTGACACTATGGAGTTTTATTAGTTATAAGTTTTAAATCATTTCTTCATAAGTTTCAATCGAAAACCTTATTTTCGATATAATTTATTTTTCTAAAAATGAATGAATTTAGAGTTCCGAAGCAAGTTCTTTGTGATTTTCTGATCACAAGTGGCTATAAAGGTAGAGGAAAACTTCTGAGCGATATTAAAGCCAATAACTATATCAATGACGAATGTCTGAAAGCAGTCGAAGATAATTTATCTAATTTCATGTCCACATTTGAACATTTGAACATTTTAAAGATTTCGAGAATAGCTCAAAATCAACTAAGAGACGAAAACTGCTCAAAATTAGGAAATTTTATTCTGACTCTGAAATACAGAGTGCATTTCTGAGCATTTTACACGCTACACTGATAAAGAGGCATTAGCAGTGGTTGAAGACGCAAAATTGAGTGAAAACCAGTATGAAGTTATTCGTATCCAAGCGAAAGCTAAATATGCTGATATCTACCCCATCTTACAGAAGCCTAGCAGATGTCGAAAAAGGTGCTACCCCCAGAATCTCATATTATCATAACGGAAGAGGGTGTGAGTGTTAACATGCAAGCTCTGCTGGATCACACAGTATCCTGCTTGATGAAAATACCTGGAATCATACCTTCAAATTTAGTTGACAGACCAAATCATTCAAGGTCTTTACCTTCAAAATATGGATGTGATGAGACATCTGGTCATAATCCATACAGCCAGTCTTTTAGTGATCCTAATAAAACTGATGCGAACATCTTAATTTTTTCGACGGTATTGCTAGCATTGGAGACGATAGACATGGAAACTGGTAGATGTTTGGCGATTTGGAAAAATCCACATCCTGGGTCATCCAGACTTTGTAGAATCATGCGATTTCGCTACGTGAAGGAAACGAAGGAGACTACCATCTCTGAGGTAAAGCAGATTCAAGGAGAAATCGATAGACTCAAACCAACAACAGTAAATTTCGGTCGAAGTCGGAATCGTTGCAAAGTCACGCATAAAATGATAATGTCCATGTTTGACGGAAAGGTTTGCCAAGCGCTCACTGAAACATCATCATCATCGTCATGTTGCATATGCTCCGCAAAGCCCTTCATGATGAACAAGTTGGAAAAATCAAACTCTTGTCTGTGAAGATCAAAAACTTTTGTTTTGGTCTTTCCACACTACATGCTTGGATACGCTTCATGGAATGTATCCTTCACATTGCGTATCGCATAGAATTCTGCAAATAAGCAGCGAAGTTAGCTGATGATAAACAGAAAATGAGCGATGTGAAGAAGAGAATTCAAAAAGAGTTTTGAGAGAAAATGGGCCTGATCGTGAATGTACCACAACATGGGACTACAACATCCAATAATGGCAATACTGCTCGAAGATTTTTTGAAGATCCTGAATTGACTTCGAGTATTACCGGAGTTGACAAAGTATTAATCGAGAAGTTTTGCGTTACTCTGAAAGCTATGGCATCGGGAAAGAAAATAGACATTATCAAATTTGGAGAATATTGCCAGGAAACTGCAAAACTTTACTTTAACTTATATATTTGGTTCTATATGCCTGTTACAGTCCACAAGATCCTCATACATGGTGCTGAGGTAATTGAAAATGTCCCATTGCCTATCGGCAAATCGACAGAAGAGTCCAAAGAGGCGAATAATAATATTTTCAAGAGGATAAAGGAATTTAATACCCGTAATATCAGTCGGATTGCAACCAATGAAGATTTGTGTCACAAGTTGTTGATTATGACTGATCCCTACATAAACAGCTTCAGAACCCTTAAGGAAACTGCGCCTCATCCCATGGATGCACAAGTTCAGGATCTGCTGGTTGGAGATGATTGAGGCAAGAATGGACAACGCTGCTGAAAACCAGAATTTTTCGTCCAAAAATGGGTAAGCTTCATGATTTCGTTTATCTTCATTGTTTATAATATTGGAAAAAGATGTTAAGTGTTGACGTTTTACGTTTTGGTTCCTTAGATCAAGGTGACATTAACTATTGAACCCAAAAAAGAAATTTATTCTATACGGAAGAATTATTTTAAAAATTAATTGATCAAGATTGTTTATAACAATGGGAGATTTTGTTGGATATCAGTATGTTTCGTAGGAGTTTCATTTTTATGATCTAATCAACATTGAAGCAAGAAAGAGATTTTTCCTATTTGAAGGCGTCTATTAAATGCAATTGTTGATCAGAATCAGAAAAAAAATGAATTTTTTCCATCAAAGAGTGACTGTTTAATGCATTTGTTAATTAGTATTGCTTATAACAATTATCAATATGGTCGATTGTCCATTTTTGTCATGGAATTTTCATTTTCGAAGGCAAAACTAATGATTGCGCAGAAAAAATGCATTTTATACATCCAAAAGTGCTTATTTATTGAATTTGTTTAAGAAATTTGTTTATAACAATCAAAAAAATAATACTCAAGTGTGATTTTAGTGAAAGATTGATTTTACTCGATTCCGCGGGGAAAAGCGTAATGAAAAGAGCTTCCAGGCTTCAATGTACAGCAAAAATCGATTTTCTTCATAAATTTATTTATAACAATTGCATGGATTGCAGGAGCTTCATCTCAGTTATCAGGATTTGTTAATCGATTTAGAATCCATCAGTTTTTCACGTTTTTGAGGTAATATCAATAAATGATACTGTTTGTGATTGTTTCAAAAGTATAGTTAGTGTGGAATCTGTGTACACTTTCTTGTTACCCTCTTGGGCCCATCGGCAAGGGTCGGGCGTTCTCGGACAGGCCGAGCCGCGTCCAGCATTCGTCAGTCGAGTTCTGTCTGTCGAGATGACAACAGTATACGTAAAACCGCCACCTAAATACGCATTACCGCTTTTTTTGTCCTGTAAACTCAGTGTTGAATAAAAGTGAAAATTAGTACTCAGTGACTGTATCTTCTCAATTATTAACCCCACGAAAACGTTATAAACAGATACAAAACAGGCGATTCCGCCAATTTCCTAATTCGCCCTGAGGACAAGAAGCTACCTGAGGAAGACAGCTTTCTGCATTCATCTCGAAAATGCCTTGGCATGATTTTAGCACGCGGGTATGGCTTGAAGGTTACGAACCAGTGATAGTTTCGCACCTCCGAGAGCACCTATCACAAGGACAATTACTTGTACCGAATATTTTGGGTGCAGTCGTTGCAGCTCCCTTTTAAGGTCTTGATACCTTTCCTCCTTTTCTTTCTCCTTGGCAGTTATGTTGTATTCAGGCGGAGCCGAGAATTCGATCACGAATATAGTTTCTTTCTCGAAGTCTTGAAGAACAATGTCAGGCCTCGAGTGTGCAACGGAGACTGCTGGACAATTGACTCTATCACCCTTGGAGCGTTCGGCAGGGCAGGGTCACGGCCAACACCGTAAGAGCGACAAAGATGGTATTGAAGCACTTTCAGAGCTGCATTATGTCTGTAGATATACGTCGTTCCTGCGCGGATGGGGCACCCCGATAGTATGTGTTCTAGGTACTCAGGGTGTACATGACACGCTCTGCACCTGGCATGCGAAAATAAAACCCTCTGTACCTGAAGTAAGCCCTGATGATCTGAGAAAAACAAAAGTTTACTCCTTTGACAAGGACTGTTTTTTTACATTTCTGTGAAAGTTTCCGTGCATTTTCTTGTCGAGTAGCTGTTGGTGAAATTTTGTAAACTCTGCTTTCTTCGTTTCGGCTTTTAGAATTGAAGCATCTAGATGAAGTAATGCACTTTCCTCACTTCTGATGTTAAGCTTCAGGCCAATGTTCTCGTGGTTCCTGACGTGGTTTCCAGGTCAGATACGCTGATTCCGCAGTGGCTGGTGTTGGGACGCACTATACTCCTACAGAAAAAAGGCAACTTGTCCAACACAGAGAATTACAGGTGTATAACTTGTTTGAACAAGGTATAAGATCTTTAAAGCTATCCTACACAACAGGATTGTTCGACAAATTGAGCCTGTGTGGTGTGAGATGTACGAACAACGTGGCTCGAAAAAAGGTGTAGCAGGCTGTCGAGAGAATATATCTGTCGGAAAGCTTGAAGGTGCATTCACACATAGTGAGATGTATAGAGAGATTGATGCCTCTTTGGAAAACTAGATTTACTATCTCATTTGGAAATTATCTTGTGACAACGAACAACGTCACCTTCCAGGGGGGTGTCCTTCAGGGCGGTGTCCTGCAGGGTGATGCCGCTGTGGCGACACTAACCAGCGCGAGCATAAGGTCGCTCACGTATTTCATATGTATGATCTGAAGATCTACGCCCCTGGTAAAAGCAGTCTTCAAACTGCCATAAATATCGCCAAGAAGTACACAGGAGAGATTGGGATGGACGTTGGATTGGACAAATGTGCCAAAATTCATCTAAAGAAAAGAAAGATTGTTGGCGTTCCCAAGGACCTTGAGATTGTGGATATAAGTGTTATTAGACATCTTCACACTGGAGAGCTACACATACCTGGGCGTGCTTTAAAGCCGTATTCAGGACGTAACATCAGTTAAAGAGTGTCTCCGAAGCAGATACAAGCATCTTCTTTGGCAGATTTGGTCTTTGAATCTGTCGGCGTTGAACAAGGTATCCGCGACTAACATGTTTGCCGTCCCCGTTCTACTCTACTCATTCGGGGTGGTTCACTGGACGAAGAACGAGCTTAGCACCCTTAATATCACTACTCGTAAGATCATGCATATGCATAAAAGCTTGCATATCGATTCGTCTGTTCCGCGATTATATATCTTACGTTGTCAAGGCGGACGCGGACTTCTAAATCTTCAATGTCTTCATAACCGAATTGTTCTGAGTACAGCTTAGATAGTTGCAAATGGAAAAGATTCTCTCCTAAAAATGGTCAGGAATCACGAGATGATTGGCAAAGGAGCGTTCCTTTACAAAGCCGCGGAGCAGGCGGCTGAGACACTTGGCCTGAATTTTACCATCAGAAGTGAGGAAAGTGCATTTCTTTATCTAGATGCTTTACTTCTGAAAACCGAGTTAAAGAAGGCAGAAGTTGAAAAAATCCACCAAGTGCTACTCGAAAAGAAAATGAATGGAAATTTTCACAGGAATGTAGAAAATCAGTGTCATTTCCACCTTAGTATACCGTGGCCAGATTTTATGTCAAGAAGTTCCAAGCGATAGGTGCAGAGCGTGTCATGCAGACGTAGAGTACCTAGAACACATACTATCTGGGTGCCCCATCCATGCGGGAACAACGTATATATACAGACATAATGTGGCCCTAATAGTGCTTTATTACCATCTATGTCGCTCTTACGGTGTGGGCCGTGATCCTGCCCTGCCGAATGCTCCAAGGGAGATAGAGTCAATATGCTTGATTTTGGTCTTTTTTTAAATGATTTTCACTGTGAAGAATCTCTGAAGATGCATTGTTCATTTCTGAGATGTATCAAAAATATCGTTCAAAATTGTTCGGTTTTTTATACGAGCCGATATGACATTAAACAAAACAATACACGAGAAGTTTGCCACGAAATCGATTTTCAACCTGATAGACATATATTAAGACATTGGAATGTATGTCGAAAACCAATTATTACAGATATTTCATTAAAAATTGGTGTCAATCGGTTGGATCACGGAGTAATAATGAGACCGATCATGCTGCACAAAGCGCCTCGAGGTTTGACAGCGGTAACTGCACCTTTATTGCCAAGCTTAGACGTTTCGAGCCAGATCTAGAGTAGTCGCGCATGCGCACTAAGATCTAATATCTTTTTTTCTCCCGCGAGGAGCTTGCGAGTGAGAGCCGTGTTCAATGACAACTGAAAACTGAGGTTATGTTTCCGTAAATATTGTAATTATACGTGCTTCTTTATGTTTGTGCTTTTGTATAAAAAGCAGTAAACGAATCGTGACCAGGAAACTATGGTTAAGTAATACAGATTTATGTGAAGTTTTCTTGACTTCAAAGAAATTTTTGTCAAGTTGCGAAAAATTGATGTAATCTCAATTCTCAATTGCTGTCGTTGTTTCCATGCACGTGCACGGTTGTCATGGAAACACTGGCGCTTACTCGCAAGCTGCTCGCGGGAGAAAACGAAATTGCAGATCACAGTGCGCATGTGCGCATAGTCTAGTGTGTGGCTCGAAATGCCTGAGCTTGGCAATAAAGGTGCAGTTAGCGCAGTCAGAACGCATTTACAGAGATCGTTCTCCGTATTATTACTCCATGGGTTGGATGCATTAGGCTATTGAGGAGAGGATAGGTGCAAAAAGAAAATTTAGTATGGATTAAGTTTTTTTTTTTAAGTATAACATAAGTTCGGAGAACCTAGGCAAATTGAAAATGATAGAATTTACCATTTATAGAACACATATATACTCTCTGCTAGGGAAAATATATTAATTATTTTCGGGCTATATATAATATTAATTAAAAAATGTTATAGAAATGAAAAAAACTAAGAAGTAGGAATGTTAAATGAAACAACGCGATTGTATAACATTTGCATCTTTATTGAAACGTTAAGAATACAAGATAGTGATACATTTTAAAACAGGCTATGTTACCTTCACTAGCAACAATATTAAATTCAAACCGTTTAGAGGAGTATAATTGCAAAATTAAATATTCAAAATGGAGCAACTTTAAAATTAAAATGTTAAATCAAAGGTAGGAATCGGGTATTAGGTAGACTTGAGAATGTAACAATTTGAAAAGTTCAATTTTAAATCCAAGTAAACGAGGAGTTTATTCATTTGTTTGCTTTACTAATAAATTTTTCTTACTGTGATGTGTAAGTTTTCATCCAAAGTAGTGGATTGAAATGTTAGAAATATAATTATAACTTTAAGAAACTATTAAGAACCACCATGAAATGCCCATCAACCTCTTAATGTCGTTGTCAATTACTTGATAATTTTCAATGTGAATTTATATCACTATCAACATTTTATTTTGCTTTTACATTTATCATTTTTACACTTTTTCATTCACCTAAAGTGGTCTGGGGATGTTCATGGAGAATTGCTGTTTGGTGATGATAGATGATGGCTGGGTGAGCCGTAGGTGTTGGCGTAGGTGGCGGCGGAGGCTGGGGATGAGGAAGGGTATACGGGTGGTGGGAAGTTTGTTTGATGATGATAAACTATGGCTGGAATAGTTTTTGTAGCTTTTTTGCCGTATTTAAGCTTCTTAATCATTGGTTTATCTGCTATAAAATGTATCCAGTCCACTGTATCTATCAAAAGAAAATTTTCACGAGCATCAAATATTGGACAAATTCTTCCACTGATGACAATGCCTTGGACATCCACACCAACTACTGCTAGAGTAACTCTTTGTCCTTCTTGTACGTAATGCCTTACTTGATCTTTGCATACGTAAGAATAAAATTCTACAATATCAGGAAATTCAGGCTCAGGTTCAGGCGGTGGCAGAGGGGAAGACCCACGATTCGTTTTTGTTCCACCAAATATTCTTCGAAGCATCTCCGAACTCAATTCTGTAAGAAAAAATAAACAGGGATTAATTTCAGTACTAACCATATCAATGATTAAATAGTGAAACGCGTGCAAAATAAATAGAATAACTAGGGTTTGCATTTTTTTAATCTCATTTAACTTCCAGCTGTATATTAGAGTGTCCTTAGAAAACAATGCGTTTAAACCTCAGGATTCCAAAAACCGCGACAACGCCCCTGCCCATTCATCAAAGCTTATTTAGCAATTTCTGGTGGAACATGGCCTCACACAATTTCGTCAACCCCCATGCAATCTTGACCGGCCTTCTTATTATTTCTTTCTGTTCCCTAATTGAACTATCATCTTAAAGGAAAACGATTTCAAGACGCCCAGGAAATAAAAAAGAATGCAAGGAAGCAGCTGTTAGCTATTGTTAGCATTGTTCGATGTAATATTTTAATCACATAATTTAAAAGCAAATTTTATTCAAAAAATGTTGCTGTTTTTTCTTTTCTTTTGTAATTGAAAATTGACCGTTTTTTGCACCTGTAAAACGGAACGCGTTACCTAGCACAATATGCCGGGCTGCGGTCACCATGTGTAGTTTCAAGTCGCATAAAATCTGCACGGAGAAAATTTGTTCATTAAAATTTACCCAACTAGTTTAGTAAATTAAGGACATTACTGCATTTAGATAATTTTCACAATTATTTTATGATTTAATACAAAACAGAACTATAAATAATGCAAAAGAGTTATGTAAAATCTCAAGTCCAAAAGTGAAAATTCTGATATGTAATAATTGACATAAGGCTTGTATTATTTTCATGCCTGTATATTATAAAATAACGTAAAGTATTGTACATTTTTATTAAATAAATTATGTAAAGTTTACTTTTGTGTGATATGAACGATTCACTTCAAAGAAAGTATCGACTGCAGAATTTTTAAAGAGATTTTCTCTTTTATTAGGAGAGGAATTACACAACAGTAAGGTGAAATGAGAATCGCTAGGGCCGTCAACAATCTCAGGGCTAAAGTTTAAAGTAAAGTCCCCCATATAAACTTTAACATTTATAAGTTTCGGTTGATATTGTAGGATGTCAGATAATATTCAAATATATAGACTATCCTTTCCTCAATTTTAATGGCTTGAATGTTTTATGTCAAAAATCTTTCTCTAAAAGGTATATGTTTCACGCATAATAGAACTGACAAAAATGTAAGATTTATAAATGTTTAATTTTATTATCACATTTTCAGTTAAAGTTATTAATTTTCAATCAAGAAAAAGGGAATTTCCAACGAATTAGTTAAATCCTAATCCAAACTGATGAATCTTTAATAGAATAAAATTAATTTTCAGCAAAAAGTATTATTGTTATATAGCAAAAAGTTGATATTTTCAGCAAAAACTATTTTACTTTTCAATAAAGAATTATTGACTTGTGCCAAAAAATACAAATTTTTAACAAGAGAGTTGAATTTTCAGTTAGACAAGTAAGTTTTTAAGCAAATAAAATGAATTTTCAACCGAAAAGATGTAATGGCTATACAAAAAAAAATTTGACGAAAAATGGAATATACTTAGATTTGTAGTCAAAAAAATTAATTTTTGATTTAAAAAAAAATGTCAACGAAAGAAATGAAAATTTCAACCAAAAAGATTAATTTTCTACGAAAAAAGAATAATTTTTAAGAAAATGCATGAATTTTCCATCAACAGTTTTTATTTTTAATGGAATTTTCAACCCAATAGTTGCATCTTTAAGCAAAATGAATGATTTTCTATAAACAAAAAAGAAAAATTTTCACTAAATAGATTTTTCCTCAGAGAAAAAAGTTTTTAAGCAAATAAAATTAATTTTCAACCAAACAAATCAATTTTTTACCAAAAACATTAAATTTGTATGTAAAAGAACCTTGATAAGAAATTAAGTTACATTTTTCCGTTGAAGAATTAATTTTTAATAAGAAAAAACTATTTTTAACCGAAGAAATTAAATAAAACACATTAAATCTAACTAAAAATGATAATTTTCTACCAAAAAAAGATGAACTTTCAACAAAATAGATAAATTTATAACTAAAAAAGATAAATTTTCAAGAAAAAGTAGATTAGTTAAATTTGCAGATAGAGAAATAAGTTTTTAAGCAAATAACTTAAATTTTCGTAGAAGTATTAAATTTTTTTAGGAAACAAATGAATGCTCTACCGAAAAGATTAAATATCTAGAGAAAAATTTAAAAACAAAATTTAGTTCACATTTTATTAAATTAAATTATTTTTAATAAGGAAAAACTAATTTTGCACGAAAAGAAAGAATTGTAAGTAAGTGGAAAACATTTTCATTCATGGTGAATTCACTGGAATTTTCTCGCTATAATAAGGAAACTTCTGTAAATCATGTACAATGTTCTCAAATAATATAAGATTTTCTGTAGAATCTATAACAAAATGTTGGAAAATAAACCCTGTTCTTTTTCTAAAGAAAGGGTAATTAGTCCGCGCATAGCACGCACAATGTTCTAGTATTTTTAAATATTAGGCCATGCAAAAGTTTAAAATATTGAAAATTAAATAATTCAAAGTTCTAAGGTTACAAAATTTCAAATAAAAAATTATTCAATGTTTTTATTCACTTCCTACAAATTTGTAAGTCGACTTCTTAATAAAATATTACAATAACAAAATTACATGAAACGGGGACCAGATATTTTTTTGCACGGCCCTGACATACTCGTACTTTAACTTTATATCTGAGATTTTTTTCTCGATATTCCAACTGTTTGGTTAGCCATGAGGTTTAGTTGTTAGCTATAGAACGTGTTACACGTAGCTCAGGTGGTTCGAAACCCGTCACAGCGTTTTCGATTTTTAATAGCGTTAATATCGTTAAAAGCATGCGACTATATCGTATGTAATGTATTGTAACTTAATGTAATTGTTTAAGTTAAATTGTGCATATGTACCAAAAATACTGATGAATTGTATAAAATTTCACACGACTGGAATGTAGAATTCATATATTTAGAGACGTAGACTTTGTTTTCTTTGATTGAAACTGTACCTAACAGTCCGACTCATTTTACCGAACTGGTAGGTAATCGAAATCTCATTTTACCCAACTGTCAGGTAATCTTTATTATCTAGTTGTATTATTTCTTACTGAATCGCGAATTAAATTGTAATGAATTTATATTAATATTTCATATTTTTATATGAAATATTACCCTATTTCATTTTACATGATTGAAAGTGAAATTTTAATATAATGCCGTAATGTCCCCCGTTTTACCGAACTAAGTTATGTAAAATTTAACAAACAAATATTCTCCGTGTGCAAGTAGCGCGTCTTCGTCCTGGAACGTTACAGAAACGTTTCAGGAACGTGTAAAATGTCTGCCGCTTGGGAACGTTTCACCGGAACGTTCCGAAAATAAATTACCACTATTTTTATCATCATCAATAAATATCGCGTAAACCGTAAATGATAGGTCAAAATAGATGTCAGTTTATGATATGGATATTATATTACAGTTTAATATATGCGATGCTCAAAACTAAAAAATGGCATCTATTTTTACCTATCTCTTACGGTTTACGAGATAATTTTTTTTGAAAATATCAATAACAGAAGGTTTCCACCGGGTTCCGGTGGAACATTTCCAACCAGCAGATATTTTACACGTTCCGGGAACGTTACGTGGTATTAGGAAATATATAATATGATAATATTATTTAATACATAATAATGTGTTTAAAATGATCAATTAATGATGAATAATAAATTTAAAAAGTAGATATTTATGAAGTATTTCTAAAACTTTTCTGAAGAATGAGGTGTGTTTATTTTTAAAATATGTTCTTTTATAAGGCTATCTCGGTCAAAATCTGTAACTTGAAAATGCAATTGTTATATTTTGTGCCATAAATTACTATGACAATTAAAAAAAATCTATGTTCTTATGTAATTGAAGGTTTTACTTAACAACAATAGCTATAAAAAATAACGAACAGGTCTTGAGAATGCTACCGAGATAATTATACTGTGTAAGGTAAAATTAAAGTTATGAAAAACAGTTATCCCGAATATCTAGAGAAAAAAGTTTAATCTTGTGTCAAAGATTAATATAAAAATGTAAAACAAAATAAATTCTGATCATTGAGGGTTTTTATTTATGACAACTGTTATAATCAATGAAGCAAGAGAGTTCATGACACTAGTTGTAATGGATAATTTTTTATTGACAAATGAAAAGTGTAGACGATTTACTGTTAAAAATCGCAATTTTTCAATAGTAATTCACAGAGAGAAGTCTTAATTCAATCGAAAGATTTCTTTTTGCTATACAGAAGTCTAGCCTCCATATAGACAATGTACAAGTTTAAAGGAGGGTGCCAACGTCATATGGGATTCTGGGCCCACAACATCCAGATCTGAAAAGTATGTAAAGTTGTTATACTTGGTCCAGCAAACAAAAAAGTTATTGGGTATAACCCCCAAAATTGAGCCCTTTCTAAGATATTGATTTTCAAAGTCGCAAAGTTCATACATTGTGAATACTGAGCTTGCTTATTAGCAGGGTATCAAGCATCTTTAATCTCTGTTATTATGCGTTTGTTACACGATAAATAAGCAATACTGTCATCGAATATTTACATTTATTAAGGAGTGATATAGTAATTTGGCGCCGGCCAAAGTATTGGCAAATTTTAAGAAATAATTAAACTTTTCTTTCACGCAACGCTTCGGCTGATTTTTTTGTTTTTAAGCCTTATCATACATTAAGAATAATTGTCGGACAAACGTATCTCTTAATTAGGTAACACTAAATATGTATTACCTTTATATTCTTATAATAATGAAACAATCAGGTCCGAATTTAATGCGTTGCACGTTGCCTGGTACCGCAGTACCAGGCTCTGACTGGCTTCGCTCATACCAGGCTGGTAGATAACCAATATCTACCCCCACTCTAGCGGACCCCGCTTCCACCGATGTCGCGCGGGTTGGCTCGCGCGCGTCATAGCAGCGACCAACCGCAAGTCATCTCCCACCACGTCCTACCCGACTGGCGCGCGCTGCCCAGCGGGTCGCGCATAAATATCGATGCTACCGCACCACAGGATAATTCGCCAAGCTGCAGCCTTGGACGGCGCTTCGACTCTCAACGGAAAATTCAGCAAGCGACCAACATTCACCGACTGGAGAATAGTCGCCAACATATCTACGTGGGATACCAACCCACCTGGGACGTGCAATGTCCATGGTGTAGAGCAGTACCGCTGCAATGATGCCAATATTGGCCACCTGTGCTACTGCGCTTGCGTTCGGGCCGCGCACTGGTTGGCCGCAGTTGGCGCGCAATTCAAAATTGGAATTAAAACAATTATTGTAATTTAAATAAATAATTATTGAAAAATGCACAAGGATGTATATAAATTGTACAACTTCCGATTTTAGACTAGAAAAAAATTCATTTCACATATATTTATTAAATAACAGTTTATTTTCTTAGACTCCCGAAGAATGACTTCCGAAAATAAACTGTTATTTAATAAATATATGTGAAATAAATTTTTTTCTAGTCTAAAATCGGAAATTGTACAATTTATATACATTCTTGTGCATTTTTCAATAATTATTTATTCAAACTACAATAATTGTTTTAATTCCAATTTTGAATTGCGCGCCAACTGCGGCCAACCAGTGCGCGGCCCGAACGCAAGCGCAGTAGCACAGGTGGCCAATATTGGCATCATTGTACCGCTGTCCCACTTAACAAGGAAGCGAACTGCAGCAGCCTTGGACCAGCAGCCCTACTGAGCCTAGACAAGGTGGCTCGAGCCTCTAAACGGTTAGGTGGCTGATTCGGGTGTGCAGCAATCTGTACTCCCTCCCAGCATTACGAATTACGGGTACGAACACGCTAACTTCTGCGACATATTCTCATCGTTCGGCCTGATTCATTTTGATTCAATAAATAGAGGTGTCATTATTTTTAAAACTGCCCCTCTTCCCCACCCCTAGGTATAATATTGTAGGCCATCAAACATGTACTATTAACGTAAGTTCAGGAATATTTTCTCGCTTATGCCGCAGTTACCACACTCACAGGAGACCTTCAGAGTTGCCGCGTAGCGGGGACCTGGGCTTGACCGATGGACACACATCTCATATTTTTTTGTATCAAATTAAAAAATCGGGCCTTTTCAGGGACACCAATATTTTTTACGTGGAATAATTCTTTGTGTTCGGTAATAAGAGCTGCTGGACCTTGAACCATTTATCTGCTTCCCCCTATTCTCTTTCTTTCTTGCGAAACTGGTACCAGCGATAGACTTTCAGCGGGTGGTTTTATTATTTCTTGTGCCTGTGGGTGGGTTAAAACAATTTGTTATCTTTACCCTTGAAACCGCTCAATTAACAGCAAAACTAAGAACGTGTTTGGAATCAGTGTACCAAAAAACGTGGGGTAATACGCTTCTTTAGGATGGAGACATTGGGCACAAAATTGGCACCCTCCTTTGTCTGAGCTTTACATTCGAAACTAAAAATGTGCAGGGATTTCGATTTCGTGAAAAATCATTAGTTTGTAACGCCGTAAATTGTAAAAGGCTTCTCCTGTAAAAAAGTGCGGGAGGCAAACAAGTTTTGTTTTTGCTCAGTGGTGCTAAAAATTATTTTATATCATTTTTTGTCAATAAACCTAATTTTCGCTCTCGTAGGGAAAATAAAACATTCCCAAACTTCAAAATTTAAACCTTGTAGCGGCTTCTTGTAATATATCCCGGGAAATATAAAATTACAATAATTATATAAATTAATTAATAAAGTATGCTGATTCATTCCCTCCAATTATCTTTTTAAAATTCTTAAATAGTATACGAACAAAAATGTTCATGTTAATTTGATTTCAAAAAATGAACTAATTACTTAATTATAACACTGATATTCTTATTAATATATGAAAAAAATGAATTAATATTTTATTATTATTTCATTGATTAATTTGTATAAATGTACTCAGAATAAACATCTGATATAAAAAAAATTGTAACAACCTAGTAAAAAGGTATATACTTGATTGCAAAAAATTCCATTCAGAACTTCTCTCTCTCTTCACTGTATGATGCGTAACTTTACTTTTTTCTCTAATCTCCTAAAAAAGGGTTAACTTGGTGTCATTCTCAATTGAAGGATCAATGTAGTAATGTTAATATTTATTTTAAACTGACAAGTAATTTTAAACACTGCACTAAACTTTGATGGTAGGGTACGAAAAAGATATCTTCCTTACCGGCACAAATAAGGATAATATATTACAAATAGATGTGACAGGTTTTTTTAAATATTTTTTTTTCTTAGAACGAGAAGTGCCAAATTTTCTGGAACTACGATTTTCGGACAGCAGTCTCCGGTGCTCACTCACGGCCAGACATTGTTCTCCAAGACTTAGAGAAATGAACCATATTCGTGATCGGATTCTCGGCTCCGGTCGACTACAACATCACTGCCAAGGAGAAGGAAAATAAGGAGAGGTATCAAGACCTTAAAAGGGAGTTGCAACGACTGTGCCCAAAATATTCAGTCAAAGTAATTGTCCCTGTGATTGGTGCTCTCAGAGGTGCGAAACTATCACACTTGAAATCGCAGAATCTCTCAGGGACGAAATGTGTTGTTTTCTAAGAGGAAATTAGGCGATACGTATTTTTCCGATATACGAAAAAAAAATTTCTGAAAAGTTATGCGTATTTGAATTTTGCGCTTTGTTTTTCAAAAAACTCGAATGTTTCTCAATAAACCTCTATACATTTTGACTTAATTGAGATATTTATTATTTCCTTTTTGATTCTAATAGCATTTATCTTCTTCTTTCAAAATCCGCCAGAACATTAAAATGGTAGCGGTTTGTCTGAAATATTAAAAATCGTTTTTTCAAAGAACCTAGTTTTAAATTTTCTGCTAATAGTTAAGACAACATTATTAAGATTTTTAGAAATTTTTTTATTTCAAAACTAAAATATTTTACAACTTGAAAAGATTTGTGATACTTTTTAAAACATTGTTTGATTTCTTTCGAATTACCAGAAGTGCTTAATACCTTCTTAAATTGCTCGGATTTTTCCTAATGTTTTGTAAAATCCTGTACAATAAATTTTTTTTTAATTTTCTAGATTTTTTTTCGAAACATTTGAAAATTTTAAAACTCTTTCAATTTTGTTAAGAATTTTACAAAAATTATACTTATTTAAATCTGTAGAGAACTGATAGAACCTATTTTCTTGTTTTTAAATTATACATATTAATAAAAATTTTATAGAAATGGGAAACCTAATAAGTGAAAATCTTAAAAGAAAAAAAAACGTGTAAGCCGCATTAAAGCGTATCAGCAAGAACGTTTTGGTACAAAAAACGTTCGACAGTTTAATTTTATGATAGATTTTGATTTTTAATAGTGGTTAAATGTTATAATAGGCATTCAATAATGATTGAGATAGAAGCAGACCTCAAGATTCCAAAAACTATTTTTTTGTACATTTTTAGCCACATTTATGGAAAAGTTGCAACAGGGTCCTTCTCCGCGACAACGCACATGCCCATTCATCATAGCTTATTCAGCAATTTCTGGTGAAACAAGGCCTTAAACAACTTCGGCAACCACTATACAATCGGGAGCATAGCGATTTTTTCGAAAAATGTTCTTGTTGTTTTTTTTCTTTTGTAATTGAAAATTGATAATTTTTTGCGCCTGTAAAATGCAACGCGCTAAATAACACAATATGCCGGACTGAAGTCTCCATGTGTAGTTTCAAGCCGCATAAAATCTGTAAGTACCGCGTCTTTGTCCTGGAACGTTCCCGGAATGTTCTAGGAACGTTCCCGGAACGTGTAAAATGTCCACCGCTCGGGAACGCTCCAGGAACTTTCCACTGGAACGTTCCAAGCATAAATTACCGTTATTATTATTATTATCAATAAATATCGCCTAAACCGAAAGTGATAGGTCAAAATTGATGTCAGTTTATGATATGGATATCATATTATAGTGTAATATATGCGAGGGTCAAAACTAAAAAATGACATCTATTTTTACCTATCTCTTACGGTTGACGAGATAATTGTTGTTGAAAATAACAATAAGAGACGGTCCCCCACCCCCCGGTTCCAGTCGAACGTACCTGGAACGTTCCCAACCGGCGGACTTTTACGACGGATCACGCGCCAACACTGATTATAGTCAGAAATATTCAAAATGATATTTCTAGCGTAAGAATAATTTTATCATAAATTTAATTATTGCACTGCACTCGCATTAAAAAACTGCATATTTAGAGCCATTACACGGCTTCCTATCTTCATTCCTTTTTAAGATAAAGTTTTTGTAAATAAATTACCGTAAAAAGTAATTTATTGAATACTTCGGAATGTTGAAAAATGCATTGCATTAAACAATGTTTAAAGAATACCTATGCATTTTTTCAGATTTTTCTTAACGTCGCCCTCTTTCTAGGATATAAGTGATCATGTCGTTGAATTCGGCCCATGTATGATTTCTTTTTCATTTTGACATTTCTTGGCAGTGTTTCATGAACCCCGCAAAATTATTGACTTATGATTTATACTGTTTTTTTTTTGTTTTGTTCAATATCTGTATTTGTAATTAGGGGCAGGTGTTAGTGTTATGGATTGTTTTCACACAATTTAATTTGTTATTTTTACTGAGCTCAAAAATAGCTCAGGCCGACTTATTCCATATCTTTAACTTTGCAGTTTTTTTAATAGTCAGGGTTGATTTGTTATAATAATTTTTGAGCGTTTTGGGGAGCTCAAAAAAATCCTGGAGTTCGGATATGCTTACATTCAGGCCGGGTGCGTAAGTTGTTTTGAGGATAATTTTTGGGAGACAGGGGTAGTTTTTAGAAAATTAATTTGTGCATTTTTAAAGAGCCCAAAAAAGCTAAAAATTCTGACGCTGTTGAGTTTTTTTAAATTTCAAATTTTACGTAGTAGAGGTGCTGGCTGCCAGCAACTCTACTCAAAAGTTCTTTTTTTTTTGTTGAGAAAACAAAAAGAGTACAAAAATCGGTATCGGTACCCAAAGAAAAGCCTAAAAAAGCCCAAAATTATGGCATAAAGAAAATATTCAAATTCCATTGTGGAGGTGCCAGCGGAGCGCACCTAATTTGAAACTCCACGCGAAACTCCCTTCATCACTGCGGATGAAATAAGTTTCATTTTGTTGGTCATTACTTTGCAAAATGTTATGACGTCCATATCTTGGGCAATTTTCAGGAAATAATACAGAACATTTTTATGGGGCATATGAGCGCATTTGAAACCCCATACAAAGTTCGCTTCATCACTGCGGATTGAAAACTTTTTATTTTGCTGGTCATTACTTTGCAAAATCTTATGACCTCCATATCTTGGGAAATTATCAAGATATTCAGAAAATTTTTATGCGCATATGAGCGCATATGAAACTCCATACAAAAGTCCCTTAATCACTGCGGATTAAAAGCTTTTTAATTTGTTGGTCACAACATTTTTTCTTGATGGCACATATCAGCGCATTTAACGATTTTCAATGTAATGCAATTTAAACTTTAATTCTTCAAATGGGAGGGGGGGCTGAGAGGTCGCCAGGCCCCCCTCCCCCCTCGTAACACCTGCTATAACTCGTAGAGTTTCGTGGCGCAAATGTTTTTATTGGTGGCGCATATGAGCGCATTTGCGACGCAATTCAGTGAGCTATAAAACACCAGAGAATTAAGAGTGTGGGGGGGGGGGGGTCTTGTGTAACTGACCTCAATCCGTCTACCATAATCAGTCACCATGATTAACAACAAAATAAAAATTCATTCCCTCATAAATATTATTACAAAGAGTACAGCTCTTATTCATGTCAATTTGTTAGCGTTGTATGTTTAAAATTGCAGTAGAAGTAATTTTTTGTAAAAATTTTCCCCCCCCCCCCCCCACTCTTGTAGTAAAACACATCTTGTTTGAAAATTCTATCAAATGGGCTTCATCCTGATTCCATAAAGTAAAAATTGACGGCGTATTTAATTTTTTTATGAGGTAAAAACAAACATTTGTTTTGAAGCCATTTTTATGCAAGTCAATGATAAAACCTCGTTTATTACAGAGTGAACTTGATAGCACAATGCAACACCTCTAGAATACATTGACTGTATTTGATATCCTATCGGCTACACGCGAGGCCAAATTTGCAGAGATAGCGTTGAAAAATAGTCCATTTTTTGATAACAAGCGAGTTTTTATGAAAACTAATACTTATTTTGGGTTGAAGATTTGCACACTTTTTGAGAGTTGCAAGTGCCATATTTTCTGATAGTTTGCAACTTGTTGATTGATTATTGCAAAAATAATATTATATTCAAGAAAGGGCGATTTGAGGCGATCTTTCCCCAAATGAACAAATAAACGAATCTTAACGCACGGCACATCGTTTTGTAGATATTTGTGAAAACTACAGTTTTTAACAAATCATTTTTCCTGTCAGACATATCGGTTCTTTAGTGAAATCTTATAAATTTATCCGAAATTTGTGCTGAATATTTGGAATCTTTGCGAAATATTTGGGAAATTATTGAGAATTTCTGTACTATCTTTCAAATCTATTAAAATCTTGGAGAAATGTTTGGCAATATGAATCTTATACCTATATTTATTATTATTGATAATTTACTATTTATTGTTTATTATTTACGATTTATGTGAAATTTTTATATAGTCATATTATTATACTATGCACAAATTGTGCCGTTTAATTTGAGATGAAAAAAGCTTAAATCGTTTACTTAGATAGAAAGCGGGTTACGAGAAAAAACGGTTGAACAAAATCGAAGCTAGACTTTGCCGTCATGCGTTCGCGTCCTCGAACTTCTTTCAATTCTTTTTTTCGTTTCTATTTCTTTTTTTTTTACAGGTTAACCCTGAATATGCATAAATATTATGAAAACAATAATAAAGAGTGTAAAAACATGTTTTAAGAATACAAAAATTATTATTTTTGACACAAAAATATTTTTATCAATTAGTTTATGCTTCCAGCACATAATAAGTATTGAGATTGAAATTAAGTCCTTATTATTGTTTATGTAATATTTATGCATAGTAATGGTTAAACTATGGCAAAAAAACAAAGAATTAGAAACAAAACAAAAATTTGAAAAAAGTACGAGGAGGCGAACGCATGAAGGCAGACTATCTAGTCTGGAACCTAGGCCGTTGCTCCATCGCAACTTGCTCGAGCGCTCTACAATTCAAACCAATAGTAAGATGTATTAAGATATGGGCTTTTGTTATAGATGCTAAAATTACAAAAACACGAATCTGGGGGTAGTTCTAGGGTGTAGAAAAGTGTAATATGTAGATTTTTTCAATCGTAATAATTCCGAATGGAAAATAATCGAGAAAATTATACGCGGCAATTAAAAAATACAATAAAGCTACATATGTGAGATAATATTATATTACCGATAGAATTAAGGAAGAGCAGTAGAGTTGACCACACCGTACAAGTAGTAATCTTCAT
>CAKNWT010320393.1:0-11565 GCA_932066315.1 Andricus coriarius
ATGAACTTTCGAGTTCGAACTGCTAATCTATAATAATAATAAAATAGGGATAGATAGTACATTTACAGTAAGACCGAATACATAGTATTCATGTTCACGGGTGCGACAGAGACACTCCTATGTGCCATGTACTAACGCCTGACTCACACTCAAGCTTCCCTGTGACTAATAAGAAGTTGAACTTGGAGTATACTCCAATGAATAATTCTGTAGTATTCCAAGACTAAGGAATACACTGATCACGAAATTTCCTGTCAAAAAGTTTCCTTGGTTAGATGAAAATGAGGATCCTTGTTGTTACTTTTTTCTTGACCTTAGCTATTTTCTCTAGTTATATCGGTGAGCAAAATAGTAAAATATTGTATCTACTCTCTTCAAATGAACCAGTAAAATCTCACTGGTTGAAACAACAAGAAGTGTGTCGCTGAATATCAGTGAGATCTCATTAGTTAACTCGGTGGAATTCCGTCATTGGTTTAACCACTCAGGTTGACTGGTTACTCAGTACCAGTAGTCATCTGGTCGTACGTGCTGTCTTTCCTCGGCAGGTTAAGTTATGCCTGACTAAGCTAGGTATGATTAGGTGTCTTTTAAAAATCGCACTTTACTCTAACAAGATTAAATAAGGGCAGGGGTATGAGAAGGCCCGTCATTACGAGAACGTGTCGCGTTGATCAATTCCAACCTAAGTGGCCAGGGGCATCCCTATTCTCAAGCGAATCATATTATTGCAGCCAGGTCCCAAATATTTCCTCTTCTTCTTTGTTTTTGGCTTTTTGATTCAATCAGCAAGCCTTGACATAACCACCAAAATGTAGGTGAACTCCACGAATACTGTTTAAAAATTCAAAAATATCGTTGGTACAGTTCCTCAAATTCCACGTATGATTCCAGCCTTGTTTAGGTTCCTGCATAAAATCAACAGCAGTTAACTGCCGTAGTCTACATGTGCATGCTTCCAATCTCACGAAGGTGATCCCCTCACTCTCTACCGGCCCCACCATTTGGAGGGAAGAGAGGGGAACCGCCTGCGCAGGAAGGCGCCAAACTTAAAACCATACATATGCAAACGTGACTGGTCCTCAACCTCGTGACAAGATTTAAATAGCGCCTGGGCGAACTAAAGCCTCTAAACTAGGGCCTAGGCGTCTTAACGTTTACTCTTGAGAAGTAATTTCCCCTCGTACCGTCGGTCCTGTCATAAGGCCTGCACGGTGCAGCCCAGAATTCCAAGTCCCTTTGACAAACCTCTCGCAAGTCGCTCACCGCAAGACCCTTTAAAGCCATGACTGGAAATCTAGAGGTCTGCTCGGCCACCCCATCAGCAATCTTATTTCCCCTGATCCCACTGTAAGCCGGAATCCAGCAGAAGAGGATGTTGAAGCCCTCTCTTTTAGCAGCTGCAACTCCGTTTTCCACCACGCGCGCTAGTACTGGGCCGTAGGTTCCGAGAATCTGCGAAAAAACCATTCCAGAGCCGAGCGCGAGTCAGTGAAATTGACCACGTTCTCATGCCAGATTCCAAAAGGAACTTCAACGCATAAAACAACGCATATAGCTTCGCCGAGAGAATAGACATATGGTTCCACAGCTGAACTTCTCACCTATGTTCCCGAGGAAGCGGGAACCCACAAATTCAGCGCATAGTAGCTGAGTGGACGCACAGTCCTTAAAGGACTCGCCGGACTCCAGATCTAAGGGTATCTCTGCCAGGCAATCGCTCCAAAGGTCGTCAAAGTAACCCGGACGTAAGGAGCAATCCATGGCGCCCTTAAAAGCGTGCTTGCCCGTGCTTCAGAGGCTAGATCCTCCAATTTCTCCGCTGGGGGCTGTTATTCTAGCAGAAATTGCGCGGGATAAACCTATTTACCAGCAAAGACCTGCGAAATGGCAAAGGAGTCTCGGCGGCCTTAGAAAGGAGAACCGTGACGGGCGTCGAGCTCATACAACACAAGGCCACTCTGAGAGATGCATAATTTATAGTGTCCAGCATTCTTAGAGCCGTCACGCTAGCCCTGAAAAACAGGGGAAAACCCCACTCCAAACACTTTCTAACCAAGTTGTTTGATCAATCGAGATCGAAATATCCTGGACCCTCAACTACCCCTAGAAAATATGCACAGCTGCGACTTTGGGACTGAGATGGAAAGCCCCAGAGTCGCAAACCAGAGGGTTAATCTTTTCTTGGCTATTCTTAGGAGGGCGGATGCCTTAATAATAGAGCCACCCGTGACGCAAAGGAGTAAATCGTCAGCATACATAACTACCCTTACGCTAGCTGGGAGATGCTGACCCAGCTTCCTGAGGGCCAAGTTGAATAAGAGCGGTGATAGAACTACACCCTGGGGAACGCCTACCCCGCAAGCTCTCAGATTGTCTCCATCAGATGAGAAGAAGAGGTCATGTTTGCCGAGCAAAAAGGGGCAAGGTTAAGCAACCTTACCGGAACACCTAAGTTTTTCATCTCATCAATCAAGGGCTCCGGCAGAACAGCATTGAATGCACCCTTCAAGTCCAACGCTAAAACGAACGTGTTTTTGCTTCTGCCAAGCCCTTCTTGATGTGCGAGACAATCGAGGCCACCCAGTCCATGGATGACCTGCCCCTTCCAAAGCCAAACTGGAATTCCGGGATCGAGTCCTTATGTTCAGCCAGATATTCCAGCTTCCTCTGTATCAACCTCTCCAATAATTTACAAAAGGTGGAAGTGAGGGACACCGCCCGGAAGCCCTTCCCACCCGGTTTAAGGATGAAATGTACTCGGGTGTCTCTCCAGGCTTCTGGAAAAGAGAAGGCTCTCCGGGCCGTGAAGCCAGTGCCTTAAGCGTGCGCCAGATTCTGGATAGGCCCGTTGCCGGGCCTGAAGACTCGCCTAGTCACTCGTCTCTAGGGAGTCAAAAAATGCCTTTATGAAATTCTCATAGACATTTGCCAATTCCGATGTGAAGTCCGGTATTAACCCGTCCATCTTTCCACTGAACAGTTCCCAATCCAAAGACCTGATGTTAAATCTATTGGAAGAGAACGACAGAGAGGAGAGGCGTCCAACCTCCCAAAGTCCGGAACATGATTCGAGTGGTATAAGTTTTATCATCGAACCTCACCGTGGAGATCGAAGAAAGAGCAGCCTTTGTGAAAACAAGATCGAGGTTGTGGGCAAGCCGACCCGGAGCCGATATGGAGGTGGGAACAAAATCGTTAAGAGGGGTTAGCTCACTGTCGAATACAGCGGGACTAAGATGTTAGCGTAGAAAGTTTGTGTTCGGGAGCCCCGCATAGGAGAGTGGGCGTCAAAGTCACCACACATAACCAGAGAGCCCTTCCTGGACTCAGTAGCCATCTTTGACCAGAATCATCGATCCCCCACCTCTACCGATCGCCGTATCGCAACGAAAGGTGATATAGTCTTTAATTTCAAAACTCTGATTCCAAGTGAGCCATCCTCCGAAAAGCAGAGATTATCAAGGTCATTTTGAAAAAGTAACGATTCAATGTCTTCCCTCTTGCCTACCACACTACGAGCATTCCAGTGTGCAAACTTAATTAGTTTGCGTTCTGCCTCCATATCAAAACCAGAAAGAAGTCACCAAATACCTCTAAAAGAAAAGAAAATGCTCTATTGATTAAATGCTAAGGCCTAACCTACAAACACTATAGGCTGGAGATATGATATGACAACCGTCGACTCATCTAAGGGCGGGATACCCTAACTTATAACTTTACAGATACAATACAGTATTAAATCAGCTTAAGATCTAGCATGCAGTCCTTGAACTAAGAACCTAAACAAAATCAGACAGGCATAGGCAGGCAATTCGAAGAATCACTGGGCTTGAAAGCCAACTTTCCGCAACTCGATATTCGACTTCGTGAACTGACGGAAAATTCTGAAGAGGCTTTCTGAAGCACACATAAAGAAATTCAGGCACATCTTACCCCTTTTCGAGGAAAACGAACTATATACATTATTTGTGCAACTAGTTAGCAAATATATAAACTGGGCTAATATTTAGTCCCGAACGAATAATTCAGCCTAACCTCTATTCGATAGCTATAACCAACATTAGCTCGGAAAAATTCTGTTCAGAGCATTTAATCTATACTTAGCCGAGGATTTAAAAGTAATATTGGGCAAAAGCTAGATTTAATCATTTTAATGGGTTAGCACTAAACACACAAAAATGTTTTTCTAAGTTTTAAAAAATTCCAAAAACTTCAAGGAAGAAAAAAAAGTAAAAAATAAATAAAATAAAATACCTGAGGTTCACAAAGATTTAGGGAGCTGGACAAAGAATTTTAGGGATTACAAATGTTTTGAAAGAGTGGAAAGAATTTAAAAAAGATATTAAAGGCAATATTTCAAAGAGTTCAAAATAATTCTCAAATTAGTTCTTTAAAAGATTCTCTGGTTGCTAATTTTTCCTCTAGTCTAAAGATTCTTAATAACCAAAAAGGATAAGATTTTATTGAAAACGTAAGTACTGCAAAAGTAAGAACTAGCAATTGCCCGCAAAGAATTCAGGAATCCACAATTCAGTATAAAGGGTTTTCGATAGTGACTGATCCAATATGGCAACCAAAAATTTGGGATAATTCCTGTAAGTTCGCGGATTTGGATAATAATTGGTACTACAAGATTATTTGGGTCACTGAATACGAATTCGACGTTCAAATATCAAATTTGTAAAGGCTGATGAAATATGGTGATGATGAAAATTGGTACTAGGGGGTTGACTTGACGTTATTAGTTCCCTATGACAATGCCTAATGTATTTTTAGACAGGGACATAAGATTTGTTTTCTGTGAACCGAAAAACAATTATTACCGACCCTCGTTGAAAGCCGCCAATTAATTGGATTTTTCCAAATTTTGATTCGCCATATCGGCGCAGCAATTCTGAATTTTTTAATTTGACCTCATATTCATTCTTAGGGATATAAAGATCTGTACAGTACCAATTTTCATTCGAATCCGCCATTTTAAAGTTTGGAATTCTGATACCATATTTGGATTCTCAGACCCAAAAAACCTTTGTGTACCAAATTTCACGATAAGCTAAATGGTATAAATCTATTTATTTTACATGCCGCATGTTACGTCAAACGCACTCTTGGCCATTTTTTTTATGCAAAATGCGTCATACACTGTCAACGAGTTAAGAAATATCACGAAGATAAGGAAAGATAGCAAACGATGTCATTAATTTCAAAAGATGTTACTGGGATTTCAACATATTTCACAAAAATGTTATTACTAAGATTTTACAAAGATTTCGAAGAATTGAATAAGCTCTTTAGAAATTTTCCAGATGGTTCAAAAACGTGTACAAGTTTTAAGAAAGACGACAAGGGCAAGATACACAAAAAAATTACAGAATAATTCACGTATAGCGTATATTTCATAAGAATGAAAGGGGTTTTATAGGGAAATCACAATAATTTAAAGATTTCACAGCTATTATAAAGGCTTTCCGAGGATTTGACAAAGATTTAAAAGATTTTACGAAAATGTTAATAGATGACAACCGATTCCAAATATTTCTAAAGATTTTACAAGGTTTACAAAGAGTTTTACAGAAATGTTTAAAGTTTAACAAATTATAACAAAATCAGAAACTTCGATAAGCAAGTCCACATGTTCAACAAGAGTTTGGGAAACCTAATACTCAATTTTTAGAGATTTTATAAATGTTTCAAAGAGATGAAGTGAACTAAAGAGAGATATCAAAAACAAGATTCCAAAAATTTCAAAATACTTATCAGAAAATGAAATACATTACAAATCTTCCCCAATTTCAGAAGACTTTTTTTTTAAATTTCGAAGAAGTTGGAAAGTTCGTAAGAATTTCTCGACGATCTGTAAACCTTATTTAAATAGCGACCAACTCATCGAAAAATCACCCGTTTACTGAGTAACCCCTTAGCCTAAAAAAAGTCTTAATAACCAAAACAAGTTAAGTTATATTATTAATATAAATACGAAAAAATTAACAACTAATAATAACAAACAAAGAGTTCCGGAATAACCGGTACAAATTAAATTCTATTAAAACATGAAAACGATAAAATTATGGATTGACAATAAACAATAGAGAATTCAGGAATCAACATCTCTCATATCCCTTCTCCGTGAATACCGTCCCAGGGAGAGAAATAGGAGCATCAGAGGGAGAGACCTCGATTGCGGGAGGAATGCGAGAATCGATATTTCATGTCTTCAAATTCAAAGAGGTAAATGGCGCAAAGCCTAGATGAGGACATGTGGTCACACCCGCAATTATTACACCGTGCTGAAACGAGCTTTTTAGGGCACTAATTCGTCCTTTGAAACTCAGCACAGAATTCACAAGTCGGCCTGGAAGTCTTGCACTGGTCTGAACCATGCCTAAAACGCTGGCAGGAATAGCACCTTTGAGAGGGCGGGAGAGGAATAACGGGAGTAACATTATAACCAAAACTGGACAGAAGCTAAGACGTGGAACCTTCGAGCAAGCAAAAACGAATTCCATGCTTTCGTCCAACACGTTATCCACCTTCGTACGGCGCCTGATGGGCAAGATTGTACTCTTGACCTCCTCCGTAGTTCTATTTAAAATTTCCAGCGAGGAATTCCTCAATGGGAGACCATTGATAGAAGCTTTCTTATAGATTAGGGACGGAAGGATGGAAGTGAAGTATCCCTGTGCTTTTAAATCTTGTGAGGTCACGAGAGTGCTTGTATTGCATCTTCCCTGTGATTCGTACTGTGAGGGTCATACTTCCCTACATTTCTCCCTCTGATATCGTACTAAAAAAGAAACAATGCGGGTAGGTGTTTCGCGGGTAAAGGGCTACGGAAGATTCCGACTTCGACCATTTAATATGGTCTTCAGGATAGTTATGCACGAGAGAATCTTCTCCCGACACCCTCTTATTCGACCGATTCCCAGCACCTATATTAGGTGAATGGGGATTTATTACACACTCTAAAACCTCCTTCAGTGATGATGGTTACTCTCCGAACTTGTATTCGCAAGATCCAGGCGGCTCTCTTTGTGCGCAGTAGTCTGCGAGGGGAAGAGGCGGGTCTCTTGAAGGAGCCTGTCCGGGAGGGTGCATCCCGATGGCCATGGTAGACTCAACTTCCAGTGCCCGCCCATGCGAAGGCACGGGGCCAGATCCTCGAATATTCCGGAGTGGAGAGCTTGAACCCAGAAAACTTGGGTTTATAATGATAAGGGGTTCCAAGAACCTAAAAGGACAAAAATTAGTACGGGTCTTAAAAATCAAAAGCGCGTGATATCCCGCCCTTTAAACTAAAGTTAGATGTGAATATTAATAAGCATCCTGCTCAACTCTCTCAATCAGTGTAAAGAAGAGAACAGAAAAGATAGTTCGAGTTAACAATTATAATCTGCCAAACCATCCTGGAATCTGCAAACAAGATAGGGTCATTGCACATTTCTAAATTCCCTCAAAGATTTACGGATCATTAACACGATGGATTTTAGTAGTAGAGATCATTAATCAGTAATAATAGGGTCGGTAAAATAAAAGGCTAAGCAAAAGAAAGCAATAGTACGGTGTTAAATCATGCACATTAAAAGCGCAAAACAAAAATAAAATGGGAAATTTGGAGGACAGTGAGGTAGAAGGAAAGTTAGAAAGCCTAAAGGAAGCGGGTAGCAGGTGTCTATTTGAGTGAATTCAGAAGGTATTTTATGTTTATTTGTTGACCTCAACGAAAGTTACAGGTTCTGTTGTTTTTAAGTTTGAATCGTAATGGAAACGGTTGAGCGAGCACTGTCGTATAAATTCAAATAGAGATTCCTCAATTCTCTTCTTCACTTTTTCAGAAAAACCGTGCGGGCCCAGGTAGAAAAAGCACATCCCAAAGGTTAATCATATAAAGATACAGAGATGTTAAATCGTTCGGAGAAATTAAATCAGGAATGCCTGAATATACTTCCTTCAAAGGACGCTTATATGTTAAGTGTGCAGAGGCAAACCGCCATGGCATTCAAGTTGGCCAAGCTATACAATTGATGTTTCCAAGCGTCAAAATCCATACGATTCATATATTCCTTCAATTGAAAACTAATTTAAATTGGTACGCAAAAAGTTCTCAAAAGAACAATTCGTCGTGATTATGTCACGCACAGGTTAAATAATCCACACATTTACAAGCAAAGAAAACAGGGAGAAACCACGAAAACTAACATTCGAGACCAAAGCTACGCACCGAGTCCCCCAAATATTTCTAACACAAACACCAGTACATAATAAGTCCGTTTTCGACAGTTTTAAGCAGAACGTGGACTGGCTAAGTTCAATAACGCGACACGCGCGGACCGGACGGCTGGACTGGTGGTTTATATCTTGCCCGCGTGGAGCGCAAATCACTAGTTGAATTTATTATTTGGAGTCACTTGTATACTCGGTAACTCTGTTTTAGTTGAGTCACTTACTGGTTCACCCACTCGAAATCGGAAAATCACTAGTTCACCAGTGATAATTCAAAATACTGATTCAATCAATCACAATTTCACTATGTTCAGTTTAAGGGAGTGTAATTTGAAGCCTACTTTTAGTTGCAGTATATTTATTTCGCATTAAAATACCTAATAAACTTAACTACTATCGGCGAGAAAATTCGAGTCCTCTGGCTTTGACGTTGAAAAAGTAAGTGCAGAAAAATTGGCAAGTCAATGAATGAAAGGATCATTTTAAAGGTCAAGATGTTGTACGCTAATGAGCCTAGAACGAATATGCCGAAATTTTTTTTTATAGATTACAGACCACAAAATCTGATACAAAGTAAGGAAATTTGACAGCTTTTAAGAACAGTGAACTTTGGAGCATAGTTTTTTATTGAAACATAATAGAGACCATCTGAAAAAAATTCACGGTGATACTTTAAACAGTTCTCAACAAATTTTCATTGAAAAAATTGCAGAGTGTATCAAATTATAATAATCAAGATAATGAAGTGATTTGAATTAGAGGTATTTAGTTGAACTATCTGTAATTATTTAAAATTTGAAAGAAGTGTGCGCCTTTTTTTTATGGGATCGTCCTCGTCTTTCCTCAGCATGTGCTTTCAAAGTCTTGCTGAGGAACAACAAGGACGATCACATGAAAAAAGGCACGCGGCTCGTTCCTTTCACTTGCTTTGCAATATAAAAAACTGTCCTTAAATATTGCAATTTGCACGAAGAAAAAAAGAAGCACATACTTCTTTCAAATTGTAAATAATTACAAACAGAAAAACTAACTGCTTTTAATTTAAATCACTTCATTACCTTCATTAGAACTAAAGATACTACAGTTATATATTTATGTACAAAAAACTAATAATTTGTTATATTCTGCAAATTCTTCAACGGCAATTTATTGTAAAATGTTTAATGCGCCATCATGATTTTTTTCAGGTTTTTCCTATTAATGTTTCAATACAAAACTATGCTCCAACCCAGATAATCGTGCGAGTCGCACGTTGCGACCCATACCGCACGCAAATGGCAAGCTCATTCCGCGATAAAGTGATGGGTAAATGCGTCTGTGCACAATGAGACTCATGCAGCATTGAGCGAATTCGATTTAATTGGATCAAAATAATATCTTATTTCAAATGATTGATGTATTTATCTTATTCCAAATGATATTTGTACCTGTATTGTAGATGCGCAGAGTTGTCAAACTTCACGGTTCACCGAACATTAATGCCGACGATGCCGACGTTGCCGTCAGTGAGGTTATGTGAGCTTCATGTTGTGGTGCTTTTCCAGACGCTATAAAATTTCAACGAACTCGATCATTGCGATATTATTCTTCGTATATTTGAGCCTTAATTAATGTTTGCATTCCACGAATTGTATTAAAGAAACTGGTAAGTAAAGAAAAATATGAATATATATTTTCTTTTAAATAGCAGAAAATTAAAAGTTAGGTTAAAAACTTTCACTTTTTTCGCGTGTATATTATATGAAAAAACATAAAAAATCATAAAATCATTTGCAGTTTTAGAATGCCCTTGTAGAAAGAAAGGATAGACCATCTTGACTATCTTGACGTCTGATGATAAATATGGAAAAAGTTTGGAAGGTTACAAAGACAAAAATCTTTCAGAGGAAACTTTTCTGGAATCTTCAAGAATTGAAAGTTGCAGTCTCCACAAATCGGTATTAAAAGAATTACAGTGATTATAATAAAATCCGAAACCCTAACAATTGTTACAGAAGTACTTTCCTTCTCGATTTTTGCTCAAAATTTGTACACGCTGTTTTCTTCATTTTTTGATTAAAAAAATATTGTATTTGTATTTTAATCACATTTATGTTCGTATTTATTTCTAAAATTTCTTATTATTGTAAAACTCATTATGATTTTCAATATTTTACGCTAGTCGTACAGGGGTTGCACTTCATCGACACGCGTGCGCCTTGCACGACGTGCGACGCATATGTCACGCATATGCGGACACAGCTGTTTGGTGATCTGCGTGACACGCGTGACGATTTATTCGCACTCGTGCCTGCACTGTGTGTGGCACCGTGCGCGCATATTTGTATCTGGGACAGTTCACTGTCGCTAAAAGGTGTCAAGTTTCCTTACTTCTTATCAGATTTTAGGGTCTGTGAGCTATAATTTTGTTTTTGCATATTCGTTTGAGGCTTAGCAACGTACAGCATTTTGACCTTTAAACTGATCCTTTATTCATTGAGCTACCATTTTTTCTTTACTTAATTTTTAAACGTCAAAGCCAGAGGACTCGAATTTCCTCGCCGATGTTGGTGTTCAACCTTAATATTTATACAGTAAAATTAAAAAAAATTAAAATCTCTTTTAACACCAATATATATAGTCATTGAAATTCATGGTTTGAAATTCAGAATTTTCCAATTTTTCTTCCATAAATAAGTAGAGTATTGTACACAGTCGACCCTAATAGTAGTCCCCAAGCTACTCAACTATTATTAACTAAAATTAAATATTTTCTAAGTCCTCGCGGTGAAATGCAAACTCCTACGTGGCAAATATCATCTAGGGGTACGGAATCTTCACTATAATATATAGTGAAGAAGGGACACTCGTCATGATAGACGAGAGTAATTTACGGAATGTTATTCGACTAAGCGCATTTCAAATGCGGTTACTTTACGAAGTAATGGGTACAGCGATTGACCACATTTGACAATGATAAGTCACTTCGAAATGATGATAAATTAAGAAATATTGAGAATTAAAACTTATAATAAATTGCGTGGAGTGTGTTGAGAACAATTTATCACTATTTATTATAGTTTTATTTGTGAATACTTCTTAATTACGTATATTTAAAGCAAATGGACAATAAGTGGGGGTGCGGGGGGGGGGGGGGCATTGTACCTATTACCCTATTTCTTAGGATTAGGTTTACATGAATAAAGAACATAATTATAATTACTTTACATTTAATTACTTCAGACGTCTTAGGTTTCCAACATAACGTTCCACTGAGTGGAGTATTGTGGCTGCCATATGCATGGCGGTATTTTTGAGTCTAAAGATTCTTAATAACCAAAAAGGATAAGATTTTATTGAAAA
>CAKNWT010320404.1:0-11782 GCA_932066315.1 Andricus coriarius
ACAATAAGTGCTCAAAATGGTGTCCTCGCACTTCGATGCACTTGTTAATCCGAGCTTTGAAAGATTCCACACAACTGCGAATTGTGTCTGGTGATATTTGTGCACAAGCAGACCTGATTCGCTCGATCATGTTATCACGAGTTGTGGGCACTTCTTGATAGACGCGATTCTTTAGATAACCCCACAAATAGAAATCCGGCGCCGTAAGATCTGGCGATCTGGCAGGCCAATTTACTGGACCTCCTCTACCGATCCATCGTCCATTGAATTCGCGATTGAGTACTTCCCTCGCGATTGCCGCATAATGTGCTGGACAACCGTCATGTTGAAACCACATGTTGTGTCGCACTTCCAAGCTTAGGTCTTCCAGCAATATTGGAAGTTGATTTTCTAAAAAGTTACGATATTTTTCACCGTTCAAATTTCCATCAATAAAATACGGACCGATAAGTTGATCTCCAATTATTCCACACCAAACGTTCACGGACCATGGACGCTGATGCTCAACTTCACGCAACCAATGTGGATTTTCTACACTCCAATAATGCATGTTGTGCCGATTAACGTTACCATGGTTTGTGAAAGACGACTCGTCTGTGAAGAGTACTAGATAAAAGAAATTCGGGTTTCCTTGTATCTGCTGAACCGCCCATTGACAAAATGTCACTCGGTTCTCAAAATCATTGCCATGAAGTTCTTGATGCAGTGAAATATGATACGGATGATAATTATTACGTTTTAATACCTTCCAAACACTGGATAGAGACATTCCGGAATCGCGGCTTAGTTGTCGAGTACTAACATGAGGGTCATGAGTGACTGCAGCTAAAATTGCAATTTCATTATCAACTCCAGTGACTGTTACTTGACGCTTCCTTTTTTTCGGTTGTACACTTCCGTCAGTGATGAAGTTTCGGACAACCCGGTAAAAAGAAGCGCGTGAAGGAACACTTTCTGGAAAGCGTTGAGCATAAACCGTGAGAGCATCATTGATATTCCTGCCACTTTCTCCATAAATGAGAATCATTTCAATCTTCTGTTGCTGAGATAGAATTTCCATTGTAAAAGTAATGAAGTAAGGTAATGAGGAAATACAACGACACCCAAACCAACTCAAACGAACGTGACCAACAACAATAACCCAAACGAAAGCAACCAACACACCCAAATCAAATGAACACAATCAACCTTTCTAATGAATAAACGTTAAGCACGGACAGACGCGGTTATCGCTCGGCCGGAATGACGTCGAGGATTGTAGACAGTGGAGACTCGATGATATGTAATGTCTACATCCAAAATCGACTGTCGTCAACCAACTGCATTCAGGAATGGTTTTCGACAGTTTTATCACATTTACTGTCCCGTTGCCAAAAGTTCAAGCACCCCGATGAATGGTGAGAGGCAAGGGGACTCACCGAAATTAAGCACCCCGAAGGGAATAGACAACTACTACGTCCGCGTCGTTATTCCTGGGTAGAGCTAAAAGTAGTGTCAACAATTTCATTTTTCGCAATTGCAGCGCCATCTATCGCGAATCGAAACTGGGGTTGCCATTTGAAATTACAAAGTTACCCCCACCCCTGCCTCCTGTGGGGGTGGGGGTGGGGTAAATTTTAACAAATCTTTTTTCCCCCTCGAAAATAAAAAGTTTTTATTCCAGACATTTTTTCCATAGGATGCGTATTTTTTGAGATATTTCGTTGTCTCAAGTTAAAAAAAACACCCTGTATATAGAGAATATATAGAGGGTGTTTTTTTTTAACTTGAGACATCAAAATATCTCAAGAAATACGCATCCTATGAAAAAATATCCGAAATGAAAACTCTTTATTTTCGAGGGGGAAAGGCGTCTTTAAACAAATTGACCCCACCCCACCCCCCATGAGGCGGGGGTGGGGGACTTTGTGATTTCAAATGGGAACCCCAATTTTTTTCACAGATTTAGATTCTCCTTCATGAAATACGTAAGTTTTATTCGAGAAATTTTTTTCGATTCGCGAAAAAAAAACCCACCCCCAAAGTCTCCTGGGGGTGGAGTGGGGTAAATTTTGTTCAAAGTCGCTTTTCTCCTTCGAAAATAAAACGTTTTCATTACGGATATTTTTTTTTCGCCGTAGAAAAAATTTCTACTTATTGTTCAAATCCAATCAACAAGGACTGATTTTATACCCTCGAATTTTATTTACAAGTCTGTTTGATTGCTTTTGTTAAAATTAAAATTATTTAGGAAACTGAAAAAAATAACTGTACTACATAATTTTCAAACATAATTTTTAAAATGAAACCAACGAAACAGATTTGCGCTAAGTAACTTGTTAGAGCTTTAAAACATGGCTCTAGTAGTTTTCGGATGTTGCATCAGGTCAATAACGATATAATCTTTGAATAATTCTGGATATTTGTTTCACTAATTTAAGGTTACTATGTGGCTACTTTATTCGCGACAGAAGGACCTTAGTGCACGATGTCTCGCACTAGCTCTTGATGGTTTCCGAGCATCAGGTGTCTCACCAGGTGATTAAAATAAAATTCTAGAGAGTCTCCTGGGACCAGATAACCAGGGTTTTCAAAATTGACGACAAATTCAGTCTAAGTGTTTCCTATACTAGTGTTTTACCCCCAGTTTCACTGCCAGTTTTTATTGGGATTTCACGTCGGCTGCTTTCGTTGATGTTTTAACTGCAATTTCTGGTTAACCGTGAAAATCTTTTTTTTGCGCCTTGAATTCTTGTATTACTTTTCGGCAAACGAAGATTTGTTCATGGATTTTGTCACGAACTACAGAAAAGTGCTAGATACAAATAAATAATAAAAATGTTTATTGATCAAGTTTACACTAGTCGAATCTTGAGGAAAGTCAAAGTCAAAAGGCTAACTATTTTGAATCTTCAAACAAAACAAAAAAATTCTTATTTTTCTTTTATTTATTAATAATTTAATTAAAATATTTGATAATTTAAATTACATTAAAGTTTATTGTGATAATGTGTTCGCAATCTCCTTTTGGGTTTGATGCTGGTGATTCTGGATGTTTGCTAGAAGATTTCTGGTTCTAATGCTTTTATGCTTAGTATTTTTTTCAGTAGTTTTGTTACAAATTTTAAACAAATAACTATGGTAAGCGTGTTATTATTAAATAGATTACCTAAATAATTGATAAATCTGACAACAATAAGAATTCCTGCTTATCTTCTAAACGATTCAAAATACTCAACCTCATGACTTTGACTTTCCTGAAGATTTGCCTAGTGTAAACTTGATCAATTAACAGTTTTAATATTTATTTTCATCTGGCACTTTTCTGTAGTCCGTTACAAAACCCGTGAACAAATCTCCATTTACCGAAAAGTAATAGAAGAACTCAAGCTCAAAAAAAAACATTTTATAGTTATGGTACTGGGAACTTCTAGACTAATTTTGGAGTCAATTGTAGTGATCCTGGATATCAATTCCTAGCAGAATTCCTGTAGAATTTTATTTTCAACACCTGGCGTGACACCTGATACACGAGAACCATCTAGACTAAATTTGGTGTCAGTTTTGGTGATCCTGAACATCAATCATTAGGAGAATTCCTATAGAATTTTATTTTAAACACCTAGTACAAAACCTGCTGGACGGGGACCATCTAGACTGAATTTGTAGTAAATTTTGGTAACCCAGGTTATCAATTCCTAGGAGACTTCCTATTGAATTTTATTTTAAACATCTGGTGCGATAACTGATGCACGGGAAGTATCTAGACTAAATTTTCAGTAAATTTTGGTGATCCAGGTTATCAATTCCTAGGAGACTTCCTTTAAAATTTTGTTTTCAACACCTGTCGTGACACCTGATACTCGAGAACGTTCTAGACTAAATTCGGAGTCAATTCTGGTAATCCAGGTTATCAATTCCTAGGAGACTTCCTTTAGAATTTTGTTTTCAACACCTCGCGCGACACCTGATACTCGAGAACCATCTGGACTAAATGTGGAGTCAATTTTGGTAATCCAGGTTATCAATTTATAGGAGATTTCTTATAGAATTTTATTTCAAACGCCTGGTGCGACAACTGATGCACGGCAACCATCTAAGACTAAATTTATAGTAAATTTTGGTGATCCAGGTTATCAATTTCTAGGAGACTTCCTTTAGAATTTTGTTTTAAACACCTGCTGCGACACTTCGTGCACTAAGGTCAACCTGTCGTGAATAAAATGGTCACATATTACCCTTTGTGTAAAAATTATCTACAATTTCTCGAAGATTATGTTGTTGTTGACCTGGTGCGACGTCTGAAAGCTATCAGGTACGACTTTCGTGTTCAGCTTTATATTTCTAAATACAGGATATTCTTGACTATATTTTTAACTCCGTTTGTTCCTCAATATAGCTTGCCAGATAATCAAACTGTCCTGGATGTTTTGCCCTGGGCTACAAGTTTTTTTTGGTTGAACTACTTGTGAGGGCCGCATGTATGGCTTCTATTGCAGGGCCACGTTTTAAAGCTCGGACAAGTTGGGGAAATTTCTACTTAGCTTACCTAGAAATTGGGAGTTCTTCTAGATCAAACTTCTCCGTAGAAGTTCTTCAGAAGTCACTTGCATATTATGTCAAAGCGTTGAATTTTCTCAAAAATACAAATTTCGAAGATCCCCAGGCTTTTTTATTTGAAATGCTTTCCAGCTCGCGTAAATAATATGGACGAAATTTTATATTTTTATATTATATTATAATTATTACTATATTATATATATATTTTCATTATTTTATTTACATTTATATTTTATATTTCGTAGATACGATTTTTTTCTCGTTTGAATCGAATATTAGTTATTCAATCAGTTTGGCACTCCGTGCAGTTCTCATAAACAATGAATATGTACATGTCATCTATTTTTTTCCAGCATGTATTTGCCTTGCTGTGTTGGTTTACGTGAGCCGAAAACCCTCTTCTGTGTATGGATTTGATAATACAAATTTTAGAAAATTAAAAAACATGTATATGGGTAATTCTCCACATAAAGGTCACTTTTGCTTCCCCGTGTAATATCTTTGTGAATATTTATTGAATTGCTTTATAATTTGGTAAAATTAATTGTTTTAATAACACGGACCGAAATCATAAGACCAACACAGATTTTTCTACCTGAAAAATATATTAAACAAGCATTACATACTTGAAAAATGCCCTTTCCTTGTTCTCCACCTACAAATTGCTAAGTTTGAGAAGGATTTTCGAAACCAAGGGTAATAAAATATAATTTTTCACTTGTATCTCTAAAAAGTATCTCTCAAAAACTATTATTCTTGCATACCGATTTTCATTTTGTCGCACTTAAAGATAAGAGAATTTTGAGTTGAAAGGTTTCCCCCTAATTTTTTTCCTGGAACGTGTAATGATAATATGATGAGTTTTTGACGATTTTTTTTGTTATTTTGATCAGTATCAATGTAATTCTTCAATAAATAAGTCAAAGTAACACATCTGTGTATGAATAAATGGTAAAATTTAAAAAGATTTACCTTTAAACTAATATAAAACGTGTTAAACCTTAGCGTATTTTTATTATGTGTCATTACACGCTCCAGGTAAATTGGACACTTCGGGAAAATATATCAATTGTAACCTAACACATCTTTAAAGGGAGTCATAGTGAATAATTCCTCCAAAGGACTTTTTAATTTATTTGTTTGAATAAGCACAATCAATGTTTTATTGTTGTTTGACATTACACGTCCTGTAATCGCACGTCACAGAATTCAAACTCAGGGATGAAACGCAAATAGGTTAACCATGTGCCTCATGATTTTTTATTGAAAAAAGCATCATATTAAAATTATTCCATTCTAAAATACTTGAGATTGTTAAGGAATGAAATATCTAATGCATTTTGTCATGAAGAAGTTCAAAGGTAATGATTAATAATAATTTAGGGTCTCGCTCCATGAGCTGTGATGCGGGCCTGAGGTGTATTTTTGTGATGGAGTCTGTTTTAATTAATTCATTATGTCATTAGGAGAAGAAAATATATTACTTAAATGTAATTTTGAGCGATTTTTAAAACCTCGAAGAAATTATAACCTTCAAAATGCGTTTTTTCTTCTTAGAACTGATTTTATTTCAAATCTGACATTTTATAGGCCAAGTTTATAAGACCAATGCGTGTTTTGAAAAAGTAATATTTATGTAAATTTAGTATGATTTAAATGAATAAAAAAAGGACAAAAACGTTAGCAAAGAAGTAAAGAGACGTATGAAAAAATAAATCCGTGTTTAAGAGACGTATTCCTCCATTGTAAGCCTTATTAAAGTAAAAGAACGTACTGTCATATGCGAGTATACGTGAAAATATAAGTTATGTTTTGGGAGCGTCTATAATTTTGATAAATAATAGTGTTTTTTAACAAAAATTTATTAATAATTATGAAATGCTTTCTTGGATCTTAGAGTACTAGGGAGTTCATTCGTCCAGCGTATAACATTTGCATACAGTAACCCAAAATACGGAAGGACAAGCATTCATGTAAAAACATTTTTTTTTAAATTTTTAATCCAATATATTGGATAAACTATTTTCAGTTTAAAAATTCTATTACTATATTTGGATTCAGCGACCTAAAGACCTTAGGATGACCATTTTTATAAACTGGTGACTGTTTTGGAAATTTTGATCCGCAATATTGGATCAGCCATCTTGAATTTTGAAATCCTGCTATGGAATTCGAAATCAGTGAACCGAAAAACTTTAGAATACTCATTTCTATAGAAATTGGTCCATGGATCAAAATTCTAAAAGAAAACCGATAACTCTGTCAAAAAATTGTTTAAACAAATTGCAAAACATATTTTTAAGCTCAAATATTTTAATTATTGCTTATTGTATGACCAATGAATAGGCGTGATACAAATAAAACCTATTTCCGAATTTTTTTGCAAAAAAAGTTGCTTCTATCAAAAGTGACCTTAACACAGAGAATCATCCATATATGAGGTTGCATTTTTTCTAGGTACTTTCTAGTGTGGAATAATAATATAGAATTATAAGTTGAAAAACAATTCTGCTGGAAATAAAACATTCTTAAAATGTATAAAAAATCAGTTTTTGGATTGTGTTAACTGCACATTTTTTCGAATAAATTTCAACATCTCGTGCTCGAAAGTTCTCTATCTTCAATCATAAGAATATGACATTCTTTTGCTATTACCAAAAAAAATATATACTTTTGTGATGTGTAAAATCTGAACATTGTTCTCAAAAGGCTAATTTTATTATAGTGCCATGTTTCTTCCATCACAATTGAAGAAATTTTAAATACATCTTAAACTTTTTACAAAAAATGGTGTCTTTTTGTACATTGAAAAAAGTTCTAACTTGAACATGACTTTTGTTTTTTATTTTTTAATAATATATTATTATGCACCGCCAAAAACTGCAGCTGAAAAAATTAACATAATTTTGTGGTTCAATCAAAATTCTTTGGAATTTGTAAACATTTGAATTTTCAAATCCATAAACAGAACAGAAGATATTATCCGATCGAAGTAAAATTTGGAGAGCTTACTGCTTTTGGATAAATACAATTGTTCTCCGTTATTATTATATCAAATGAATCTTGTTTTTATCATTAAAAAAAGTGCGCATCCGATAAAAAAAGACAATTATGTTAATAATTGTTGGTAAATTGTTCGACTTTTCGAGTGCTATGAATAGCCGTACATAGAATTTTCAAATCTTAAAAAAAATGGTGTAAAAAATTTTCAAAATGCTATACATTTTTAAATGTTTGTCCAAAATAGCTGGACAACTACAGCGACAAGAAGCAGACAGACACCTATGTACAAACTATTCTTTCTGACTCAGGGGGCTCAAAAGTCGACATTTGATGGAATCCGCGAAAGTCAATTTTCACATAAGACTATTATAATACCTTCTCAGTTCTTATTGACGAGAATGCCAAAAAAAGTGTCGCTCTCTTACCAGTTTCGAGATGTATAAAATATATAAAAAGAAACAAAACAATTCCCCCTAAAAAGGAGGCTTGCAATAATAATATAATAATAATAATGTGACAAAAATAAAACTCTGGGACGTAAATATTAATAGTAAGCATGGTATTTATATGAGAAAGACATTTTAATACATGAGCCCCACATTTGTCCTTTTAGTCACATTATTATTATTGTAAGCATTTTTTCAGGGGAAATTTTTTTTTTCTTTTGATTCACCTTAATAAAAGCTTGTTTGATTTTTTTTTTGTTATTTGCAACTTACGAACCAAGTGACCATAGGAAGACATATTGAATTGCCAAAGATATATATTATAAGTTGCAATTAGTGTTAAGTGTTTATTTCCTGAAAATATTGGCGCAGTAGAAATTGGCTTGACCCATTTAGTTTGCAGAGACGTGGAGGTGGTTCTGTTGATACGGAACGCGCTATGTCGCCACTCTAAGTCACGCTTTTGAGTTTGTTTCAAATAGATGCTATGTGAGTGATATGAAGGGGCAGTAGATGGGGTATAAGGGCTACTCCTGAACATGAACGCTATCGCCGGGGTCGCTATCCCTCTCTTTGAGTCAGCGATGGTGTAATTAACTGCTGTCAGCAGCACATGTGCTCGAAACGAAACGAAACGAAGAGGAGTTTGAACCAACCTCTGTTGCCTCCTCCATCACTTTCTAGACTCTACTGCCGTCAGAATTCTCACCATCCTGATCCTTCCTTTGCTTGGCTCTTGCCACAGAAAAGCCAATGTAACTAAAATATAATTTATATAATTTAGAATGTCATTTCTTCCATATTTAAACTAGCAGAAAGGTAGGCAAACACCTAGGGGCGCACAGTAGGAAACACTACTCTCCAAAATTGAAAAAGTTTCATGAAAATGAATAAAAAATCTGGCTCTATTGAATGTTTCTGTATCGTTTACAGGTTTTAAAATCGTAACCGCGAAATCGTAGCTACTCCTTTCTTCGAAATGTTCAGAATTTTCTATTTCAACCATCGCAGCCCACGCACAGTGCGGTGAAATAGGTTTGGGTTCAAAAAGTTCCGGACCCTACATTGCTTAACCGATATCGCTATTTTTCTTTGTAGCTCATTAAATTCTGAAGAACTTTGTCTAGATCATTTTTAACATTAAAGCTATTTTAAATTGTTATTTAGGTTGTAAAATGCCGCAAAACAATACATTTATATATTTTTTCTACCTGCTTTCCCTCATTCATTGATATTTTCTTAATAACATGTAAAATTAGTGAATTTACATTTGCTAATCAGGTTTTAATATCGTGGATGAAGTTCCTTTTCTACCTTAATTCTTATAATCAAATTGATGAACAAAATGGATTTTGTTGTTTTTGGAGCCTTGAAGCATTTTTTATTCCGAACCTCTTGTGAAATCATGTAAAATCAATGTCCTATTACAACTAAACACTGAAAGATTAATTTTTTTTATTAACAATTATCACAAACAAATTCATTAAATAAGCGCTTTTGGATATATAAAATGGTTTTTAGCGCAATTGTTTATTGTAAACTCCAAAATAATACTTTGACTGGATGTATTGACACTTAATACTATTTTTTATTGTTATAAACAATTATAAGAAACGAATTCAATAAATAGGCGCTATTAGATACAGAAAAATTGTCTATGAGCAGAATCGCTTATTTTATCCTCAAGACTAATACTTCAATGAAATATATTTACACTCAATAACATTTATAATTGTTATTCAAACAATGATTAGAAACAAATTCAGGAAATTCACACTTTCAAAATTGACGGCCCCTAATAGCAATCGAAAAACTGTTCCAAATTTTTTATCCATAAGTACATAACAGTCGGTTTCATTTCAGGAATCGCCTCAAAGAAAGACTATTGTTATTCAAATTTAATAATTTTTAGTAGGAAACTACGTAAATGAGAAAAATTTGCTACGTGCAAAAGCGTCTGATTGTTTGAATATTATTGTGACGGGTAAAGTAAGCGAATCTGCTAAAAATGGTTTATAACAATTAAAAATGTCATTATGTATTAGTATTGTTTTTGAGGACAAAGTAAACGACTGAGCGGAAATAATAAAGGATTCTGTTGAAAAAACGCCTTTTCTGTATCCAAAAGCGTCCATTTAATGAATTTGTTTATATCACCTTTACATATTATTTTTAAGTGTTAAATAAATGATGGCGTTGAAAAAAAAACATTTCTTTAATATCCAAAAGCGCTTATTTAAAGAATTTGTTTATGGTCATTGTTTATAACAATCAAAAATGTAATCCTACAGTATTCAGTTTTAATAAATGATTGATTTTACATCCGATTTCACAAGGAGATCGAGATAAAAAATGTATCCCTGTTTCAAATTACAAACAAAAAATCAATTTCGTTTATCAACTTCTTTATAAAAATTAAGGGAATAAAATATCTTCATCTACGATATCAAAATTTGTTTATAAAATATTAATGCAATAACTCGTTACCTTTTGGAGAAAATATCAATAAATACGGCAAAGCATGAAGCAAAAATATAAAAAAAGTTATAGGTTTTTCGCGTTTCGCAACTTAAATGAAAAATTTCTAAAGACATTTTCTTATTTCGCCACACTGTGCGCTGAGTTGGTTGAAATATGAAAATGTGAATATTTCGATTTTGAAATCTTTAAACGATAAAGAAACATCTTATGAAGCTAGATTTTGGATCCATTTTCACGATACATTTTCCATCTTGGAAACCGGTGTGGGGCAAAACCTCAAAATATACTTCTAAACAGTCTAGAGCCAACAATTCTCAATTCATTTTGATGTTTTTCTTAAATACTCTTAACTAAATTCCAAAGAGAATTATGATAGCCGATTTTATAATTTTTGATTCATTCAATAAACAAATTATTTACACAAATTTCAAGGTTATTGGTTTTACGATGTAAAAAACTGGTTTTTAAGTATACTTTGTGTTATTGACGGGCGAACCCATCTACCTGAGTGCCAAATCGGTTACTAGTATTGTAAACAAAACTCCGAGAAGTCTCTGTGCACGATGCAATGTAATTAATGCCAAGCGTTATTATTGTCCGCATTGTGACCGTATGGGGTCTAAAAGTGTGGTATATAGCAGTGGTCGACACGCTCTTGACCAAGTCAGGGTACCCTCACCGGCCTGACAAACATCCTACTTTCTGGTCAGGTACCTTGGCCAGATCAACCCTTGCCTCAATCCGCGATTTAAAGTAATGTATTTGAAATCCGCGTATTTTCCCGATTCCAACGACGTGTAATTTGTCTATAAAGTTTGAAAATTTGAAAAGTATTCAGTAATTAATTGAATATTGAGCTAAAGTTTCTTGATATTGAACTCCTTCAAATTTTCAACTTTCGCAGGCAAGTAATATACAGGGTGTTTTTTTTAACTTGAGACAACGAAATATCTCAAAAAATACGCATCCTACGGAAAAAATGTCTGGAATAAAAACTTTTTATTTTCGAGGGGGAAAAAAGATTTGTTAAAATTTACCCCACCCCCACCCCCACAGGAGGCAGGGGTGGGGGTAACTTTGTAATTTCAAATGGCAACCCCAATTTTTTATCACAGATTCAGATTCTCCTTTACGAACTACGTAAGTTTTATTCGGAAAATTTGTTTCGATTCGCGATAGATGGCGCTGCAATTGCGAAAAATGAAATTGTTGACACTACTTTTAGCTCTACCCAGGAATAACGACGCGGACGTAGTAGTTGTCTATTCCCTTCGGGGTGCTTAATTTCGGTGAGTCCCCTTGCCTCTCACCAT
>CAKNWT010320422.1:403-11036 GCA_932066315.1 Andricus coriarius
CGCCACCTCTAAAGATTATTTTTCTTTTTTTTTTAAATAAAAAAAATTGATTTATTTTTGCGTGGATCCGAACAAATTTCCGGGCGATATGCATAAAAATTCGAGAAAAAAGGTTTTGGACCTCCCTACTCTACATGCCAAAGTTGGGATCACTGGGCAAAGACAGCAGATAAAAAGCTATACGAGTAGCATCGTTAAACGGATGGGAAGGAATCGGTTAATTGGGGAATATTATATTAAAGAATATTTGTGAATCTTTAGGAATACCTCGGAATATGTGGGAATATTTAGGAATACCTCGGAATATGTGGGAATATTAGAGAATATAAGGAATATCAAGGATATTTGAGAATATAAAGAATATCAAGAATATATGGGAATATTGAAAGAATATATGGGAATATTTCGCGAGTGTACTATGAATATTGGAGTGGTCGACCCCTCGGAAATGATTGAATTTGCAAAAATTTGATAAATCCATAGAAGGGTTCAAACCACAATTGTTGAATTTTAAACACTACAGATTTTAAATGATCTAATTTATCATGATTCGAGCTAAAATGATTAAATTTGAAATGTTATGAATACAAAATTCTTTGACTATTAAGACCTAATTTCTATAATATATAACTTTGAGAAATTTTTATTTTATATCTAACAATATTGTATATATACTTAAATACTAAAAATATTAAATTGGAAATCCTTTTAATTTGAACCATATGCTGAATAGGAGGCAAAAAATTTAAAAAAGCAAATAAAAGGGACGACTGCAAAATCCCGAAAAATAAAATTCCAGACACTGTAAAATTCCCAAATTATAAATATAAAATTTTCTAATTATAAAATTCCCGAAAAATAAAATTCCCGAACAGTTCATAATATTACCAAATTGGAAAAATCCCGAATAATAATATTCCCGACAGTTTATAATATTACCGAATTTGAAAATACCCGACAGAAAAGTGGCGAATTATAAAATATCCGAACTAGAAAATTCTCGAATTTAATCCTTCGATGACACACTTCCCGACGTGGAACATAGCTTCCCGCAAACAGCCAATTGATTATTTTGAGTAGCTGCATTTTTTAAACACTCTTGGATAGTTGCTTCAAAGAATGCTGTGGGTTATTTAGTTCAAAACTTATTTTAAATATGAAAAAAAGATCGCAGAATTTAAAACATAGCGAAAAATAACTTATATAAGGTTAAACATGCCTAGGTCTTTTGACCCCAGTGTGCCATCGAAGGGTTAAATATTACATTTTTTTATGAATATCATTTATTTATTAAAAATACAATAATCAAATAATTTTATCAGACACAACAATATTTTTAATGTTTACAGTTTCTAAAATTGTTTCAATTTAAAATAACAATAATGGAACGAAAAATGTAAATAAATTTTTTTTTGATAAATTATTTAATTATTATATTTTTATTAAATTAATAATATCTGTAAAAGAATGCAATTGTTTAAATTCGGGCATTTTCTAATTAGGGAATTTTCTAGTTCAGATAATTTATAATTCGGCAATTTTCTCTCGGCAATTTTATTATTCGGGAATTAACAAATTCAATAATATTATAAACTGACGGGAATTTTATTATTCGGGAATTTCCCAATTCGGTATAATCATAAGCTGTTCGGGTATTTTATTATTCGGGAATTTTATTATTCAGAAATGTTATTATTCGGAAGTTTTCCAATTCGGAAATTTTATTTTTCGGGATTTTTCAGTTGTCCCAAACTTCCGGTCTCAAAAAAATGTAGCTCACACAAAATAACTCCAAGGCATTGTAAATTGCAATTTTGAATACAATTTTAGTTAAATAATTGTAAAAAGGTGAAAATTTAACAAATGTCCAAAATATAGGTGAAACGTTAGAAAACATGTGACAAAAGGTGAAAAGCTGTCTAAGGTGGTCTAATTTTTTTTAATTTTCATTCATATCGTCCCAAAATTTGTTCAAATCCACAAAAAAATAATTTTTTTATTTTTCGAGTTATGTCGTGCGCAATAGAATATTATTATTTGAGGAAAATAATTGTTACTGACATAAAAGTACAACGATTAATGATATTCAATGATTGAATAATTATACTCTAGGGTGGTCCAAATTAAAAAAAAAAATATTAAAAGGTTCCACAATCCCCGTGAACACGAATTTTCGGTAGGGAAAAAGACGTTTTTGTAAATTGTATCGAAAATCGTCAATATTAGGTGAATCCAGTTGAAACTCAACATTTCTCTTAACAATTAGCCATAGAATACGAATCAAAAATTACTTTTAAAATATCACCCCATAAATTTGTTTTATAGGGTCCCAAAAAAATCCCGTAAGTGAAAAATTGGGTTTTGCGAGTTTTTGGCGCTAATTATGATTTTTTTGTAATTTTTTCAATACAAATTGTTTCTAATGCATAGAGTATCACTTTCTATTGATGACTAGATGTTTAAGTAAATTGTTTAAACAATTTATTATTGTTTTAGCAATTTTCTTTTAGAATACAGAAAGTCGCCGTTTTTTTCGAATTTGTAAACTTATTTTCAACTTTTGAGTTAGAACGAGGCAATAATCAATTAAATTTAACAAAAATAGTTGTTCAAACATATTATAATTATTATTATTTATAATAGTATTCTCTTAGAATAATGTTAGAAAGTTACAGGTTTTTCTAATATTTTCCAATTTTTGTCTATTATTTACTTAGTGCGATAATAATCAATGCAAGTTAGAAAAAATAATTTTTAAAACAAATTATTATTATTTATAACTATCTTCTCTTATAGTACTGCTGGATAGTTGCGTTTTTTCTGAAATATTTAACTTTCTGTCAACATTTCACTCGGTGCGAGGTAATAATTAATGCAATCCAACAAACAAAATCGTTTAAGCAAATTATTACTGTTCATAACTATCTTCTCATATAGTAATGGAAGATTTGTTGAGGTTTTTTCAAAAAATTGTTACTTTTGTCCATTTTTCACTAAGTAATATAATAATTAATGCAATTTAACAAACGTAATTCTTTAAACAATTTATTATTGCCTATAATTATCTTTTCTTAGAGTAAAGCTCGAAAGTTTCGGGGTTTTCTGAAATGTTCAGCTTTTCAGAAAAACCCGCAACTATCTAGCATTAATATAGGAGAAGATAGTTAGAACCAAAAATAATTTGCTTAAAAAATTATTTTTATTAACTTGAATTAATTATGACCTCACTCTTATTAAAAACTAGACAAAAAAAAAGATTTAAAGTAAACTGCAGCTTTCTTACATTATTCTAAGATAACATTATTATAAATAATAATAATATATGGTTTGAACAATTATTTCTGTTAAATTTAATTATAAACAATTTGCATTTTTTTAAACCGTAAAAGTCATAATTAACGTCGAAAATTCGCAAACCCCAATTTTTCAATTATGAGATTTTTTCGGGACCATATAAAACAGACTTATGTGGGTGATACTGCATAATTAATTATTCATTTGCATTTTATAGCTAATTGTAAAGATAAATATTGAGTTTCAACTCGATTCACCTAATATTTATGATTCTGAGTAAAATGAACACTTCTTTTTTCCCTATGGGAAATACGTGTTAAACTTCATGGGGCTTGGGGTACATATAAATATCTTTTTCTTTTAGAGCGCATTCATTTTTTTGTCGATTTGAACCAATTTGGGGGTAATATGCATGAAAACTCGAAGAAAAAAATTTTCCAATGCACCTTTTGACCACCTTAAGGTGACACTGTGATGACTGCAATACACATTGTTAGTGTTTATTTAAAATTTAATTTTTCTAATTTTTTTTTTAATTTGAAAATAATTTTGTTTACAAGTTTCTGGAACTTTTGCAATTATTTTGAAATTCAACCGCTACAAATCTGTTTTCTTTATGCTTCTTTTAATTAAAAAAAAGAATTTAAATCACCATCGAAAGCTGAGAATGCATGCGGAGAAAAATTTCCTTTCTATTTTCTTTGAACTGGTTAACTTCTTCGAGTCTAGCTTCTCAAGTCTAAAAATAAATTTATTCTGTTATATCAATATTTCTTAATTTGAAAAAATTATTAACTTATAAACGTGACGTCATGTGAATATAAGAAAATTGTTAGCATCTTATTAGTGTGCTTAGTCATTAATTATTATGCGCTTCGCATTATTATCTTTTGTCTCTTTTTAAAAGCGTTTTGGATAAAATCCAAGAATGAGTTTCCGCTCAGTTGTTGGGGAGTGCCGAGTTCAGAAATTCATCATGTGCAATATATAGATTTATAGACTTCACTTCCTCCATCAAATTATTTTAGCACCAATTTCAGTCCACCTTCCCTTATGAATCTAGATATAGCTAATTTATTGGAAAAAATAAATTTAAAAAACTATTCTTATTCTATAATTAATGATAAATATAATTAAGTAAAAGATTATTTTAATTAATGTTATAAGATTGGTAGATTATCACAACTATTTTCATTTTATCAAAGATATATATTTTCAATTTCTTAAGCCTATTTTTCGGAACTTTGGAATCGAACGTTTTGAAAAATGCAAACGATACAAACAAATAATGAACATTCATACAAAAAGGAGGCAACAGAGACCTCTCATGATAAAAAGAGATACTCGCACAGAGAATTCTAGTCGATAACACAGAAAGTCGTTAAATATAATATTGAAATTTTCAATCACTTTCTTGTGATTTACAAGAATTTCGATCTCAGACTCTGAAAGTCCTTTTAACGAGAAAGCCGACCCATTACATATATATTTGGAGATTTATATAATTTATATAAATTTTAATTAATTCGACTATAAACTAAAAAAAAATCCCCCTTAACTTCATTCGAACCTCTGATTTATATAAATTTTAAACGACTTCTCACTCAAAACAGAGTTAATTTAATTTAAAATCATTAAGGGAGAGAGACTTTATCACAATCGCAGTTGATAAATAATTTGTAGTGTAAAATAATGATCAACGATTCGTTTTTTCTTATATTAAGCGCAGCCGTATTCAAGCCAAAGAGAGGATTTGCTACCTGCTCTAATCGGTTTTTTGTAATAATTTTCCAAATCCTTCTCCTCTTCGGTTTCATTTGGATTTTCACTTTTACCTTGTTTCTCACTTTTAAGCGAAATTCCATCTTCCATTTCGGGAATTACTTCAAACACGCTGCTGTTGAACTGGTCACCTGAAGGCTTTGATTCTGCGTCTGTGGGCTTATTTTCATCTTTAAAGTAATTGAAAGTTCCGGAAAAACTTTTGTCAAGCTGGAAAAAAAATTAGTAATTAATTTAGAAATCATTTATTTTCTGACATATTTTATATATTTACAGAGCTGCCACAGACTAATGTATTCGAAAAAAAGTGTAAAAAATGACTAATTTAGGCTGAAAAATGACTGAAAGTTTAATTTTTAACCAAAAACATTAATTTTACAAGCAAGAAGGTACATTTTCTATCAAAAAGACGAACATTCAAGAAAATACATGAATTTTCAACCAAACAGATGAATTTACAACAAAGAAGATTAATTTTCTATCGATAAAGACTAATTTTTAAAGAAATACATCAATTTTAAACTAAATTTTAGATTAAATTTTTAACAGAAAAGATGAATTTTTAACAAAAAAAAGCGATTTTCCAAGCTAAAAAGTCAAATGTTTTACAAAAATTAGACTTTTAATCAGAAAAGATAAATTATCAACAAAAAAGTTCATTTTCAACCAAGAAAAATGAGGTATCAACCAAATAGCTGAATTTTCAACGAAAAAAAGATAAAATTTCTACCAAAAGAGATGAATTTGCAATAAAACAGATGAATTTTTAACCAAAAACATTCATTTTCAACTAAGAAGATCAATTTTCTACCAAAAGATGAATTTTTAACAAAATACATGAGTCTTCAACCAAGAAGATTAATTTTTTGCCGAAAAAGACTAATTGTCATGAAAATACATGAATTTTGAACTAAATAGTTGAAGTTTGCAGTAAAAAAAATATAAATTTTCAATCCAAACTGAAATAGTTAAATTTTTAGTTAAAAAATTAATTTCCAACCAAATAGTTCAATCTTCAACCAAACAGATGAACTTCTAACTAAAATGATGAATCTTCAAACAAAACATTTATTTTCTAACAACATAGTTGAATCCTCAACCAAAACAGATTATTAATTGTAAACCAAACAGTTGCATTTTTTAACCAAAAAAGATAAAATTTTTACAAGGAAAGATGAATTTTTAACAAAAATGTTCATTTTCAAGCAAGACAACATAAAGACAACAAGACAAGATAAACTCTCGACGAAGAATATAATAGTTAATAGTTCAAACAAAAAATACGAATATTTAACAAAATAGTTAAATCCTCAAACAAAACAGATTATTAATTTTCAATTAAACCAAAAGATGATTTTTTCAACAAAAATTGAACAGTTACATGTTTAGTTAAAAAAAAATAATGTTCAACCAAAGAGATGAATTTTAAAATAAAATGATGGAATATTCTACTGGAATAGTTACATTTTCAGTTAAAAAAATTACTTTTCAACAAATTAATTAATTAATTTTTAACGAAAAAGTTGTTTTTTTCAAGTTAAAAAGTCGAATGTTTGAGAAAAAAATTGAATTTCAATCCCGAAAATACAAATTTTCTACAAAAAAGTTAATTTTCAACCAAAAAAGATGAATTTTCAACCAAGGAGCTGAATTTTTAACGACAAAAAAATTAATTTTCAACCAAGCAGTTGTACTTAGAACCGAAAAAATCTTAATTATTAACCGAAAATATTATAGTAGACTTTTTAAACAAAAAGAATTAACTTTCTACCGAAAATAGTTTAATTTTCTTATTGAGTTCTATTATTTCAGTTCTCATTTAAGTAAAAAAAGCAAGAAAAAGTTGGAAAGAGGGGAAATAGTTTGAAGTCTGATATTGAATTGCATTTTCATACCTAGATTAATTAAATTTTCTTTTTTTTTCTGATAAAATCTGAAATGACAGGTGACTAAAGTGTCCTTTTCTTCAAGAAGTGACTTTTCTTTAAAAAGTGACTGAAAAGTGACTTAAAAATGTGACTGTGTTCTAGCCCTGAATATAAAATAAACTTTACTTACTGTAGTAGCTGATGTAGGAATTACAGACTCTTGAGAATAATAAGAGAGTTTTCCTTTTCCTAACATCCCTAAAGACAATCGATCACGTAGTGGTCTTTTTCCTGAAAGAATTTTTATTAAATTGAAAATTGTAATAAAATTATTTTTAAGATTAAATATTATTGAACTTAATTGTTTAAAAAAATTACCACTGAGTAGTCGGGGGTCAAGGGTCATATTTTTGTTTGATTCGAAATCATTATCTCCAAACCCAAAATCGAATTCAGAGGGTCTCTCATCTACGCGCTTAAATTCGTCAGCCCAAGAACAAGAAGTTCGGCGATTCTGAAAAAGAAAATCAAAATCAATATTTTTTAAATTATTGTGCAGGATTTTATTTTATAAAATTGTTCTCAAAATTACCAAGCCCAGTATATCAGAACCTGCTTTCTTCACTTTTCTCACCAAAGTCGACCCAAAGCTACTTATTCTGCAATCAAAATTTAAAAAAACGGAATTAATATTTGGATAAATTTATATTTGTTGTAAAATTTGTTAAATGGAAATAATTACTTCTTGTTGTTAGTAGGAGGGGCAATATTAGCGGGTAAAGTTTTGTAGAAATCCATAATCTTCTGTTCCAACTGAACATTCGTTGTGCTCATATGATGGATTTTTTCTCTAAAAATAAATGATTAATTTATACAAATTCGAATGTCTACACATAATATAATTTTTAAAAAGTATTATACTAACTTGAATTTTCTTTCCTCTTTGAAGAAATACTCTTTGTCTTCTAAAGTGTGCGTAAAAAGATCCCTATTCTGATTCACAAGATCGGTTAATCGATCCATCAATTTTCGTTTTTCATCTTCCAAAACTGAATTCAAGTCAACAAGTTCCTGAAAGGTAATACAATTTTATTTATACAATTACATACATTTTTGTAATTAATTTATTTTAAAAAAAGCGGTAAATGCATTTGCTACCATTAAAAATATAAACAATGTAAAAATCCGTTGATTAATAAATTTTGAAATATTGGGAAATTTAAAAATGTTTAACAAAATAGTTAATCATTTCGAATCGAAAGAGTTTGAAATTCAAAAAATATATATTGAACGACTTTGAATTGAAAACGTTCAAAATCAAACAATTTTAGATTAGGTAAAACTTTGAAAAAAGGACAATATATCGAATCGAATAAAAAAGAATTGAACATGTATCATTTCTAAATGAAAGCTTGATTGAATTGAAGAATTTTGAATTGAAGAATTTTCAATTTGTAGGATTTCAGATCAAAATTTCGAAAATAGACCAATTTTAAAACGTTCAAAATTAAATAATTTCATATTAGAAATTTGAAAATTAGATAATTAAAAATTAAAGCACGAATTAAAATTGTATTATTTCAAATTAAAAACGTTCAAATTGAATCATTAATATTTTTAACTTTTGAATTGAAATAGTTTTCAATTCGAAGCGATTGAAATTTGATCATTCGAAACTGCAAACTAAATTGAATGTTTCAAAGTTAAAGCTTCTGCAATTCTAGAATTTTGAATGGTCAAACAATTAAAAAATTATAATTTAACATTAAGATTGATCAAACAAATTTTTCTTAAATCAACCAATAAATTCACCCTCATTTTCATTGTTCAAAAGGGATTTTTCAATTATAAGCATTCAAAATTGAATGATTATAATTAAACGTAAAAAAAAAACTTGAAATATGAAACTTTAAAAATGAAAAAATTTGTCCTCTGGAACGAATCCGAACTTAATTTAAACATGAAAAAAAATTTAGTCGCCAACAACTGTATTCAAACTTTTTTATACTCAAAACCTTTAAAATTTCAATTATTTTAATTTAATTTGAATCGCTAGAAAGTAAACATTTTCAAATTATTAAATATTATACTTTGTAAAATTGAACCATTTTAATTTTGAATGCAAAATTAACACTTTTGAAAGGGAAATGTTGAAAATTTAGCATTCAGCATGAAAATTCAGAATTCTAAAATTGTAACCATTCAAAATTCAAAAAATTATTTAATTACTGTAGTATTATTTTCAAATAGTTTATTTGTTTTTTATTTTGAATTTAAGTAACACAATTTTTAACTTTTTAATTTCGAATTGTTTAATTTTTAACACTTCCTTTAGAATTGTTATTAATTCTTGAAATTGTCCAATCAAATATTTTTCAATTTTAAATTACTTACATTTTTAAATCTTCAACTAAAAATCGGACAATTGTAAGATTGGAAATAAAAAAAAAAGAATACAAAACAAGATTGCTATATATTATTTCAAATTCCAGGGTTTGAAATTGGAAGATTTTAAGCTAAACAATTTAGCATATTTAAATCTAAAATTATTTAATTAAAAACTGTCAAGGCTTTCTACATTAAATTTTACAATTTCGAAAGATTTAATAGTGAAATTGTCCTGACATTTTTGATATTTGAATTTGAAGCAATACAATTCCAAACTTCGTTTAAAATTTAAGTATTCTTAAATCAGGATTTTGAAATTAAGTCATCAAAAATGTTACATTTTCAAATTTTGAAAGACACTTTTTAAAATTCATTCATTTTCATCTGCAATTTAAAGTTTTAGGCTTGAGAAATTCTTGTTAGTGAGTTGAAAGTGGTCAAATTTGTTATTTTTAACATTGGGCTTGGGATGAGAAAATGATTTTTTATTAGTAATTAATTAAAAGTTTAAGCGTATTTAAACATGTTTAAAACATGGAAGGTTGTTATTGTTCTTCAACTTAAATATGTTTTTAACACAATAAGATTCTGTTTGTTGTAAAGAAATTATGTTTTTGGTCTATATTCAAAACAATGTTCCTTTAAATAATGTTTGGTTGTAATATGAAAATGTTAAAAATGATTTTGATTGCGTTTTTTATTACTTTCTGTAACAAATTTAATTACAACTTAAATTAGACACATTATAAACTGTTTTTAGATATTCTACTTAAAAATACGTTGTTCACATAAAAATATATTTAATGGTAACATCAATTTTAAATACTTTTTGAATTACTTTTTGAATTATTTACTTTCTTCAAAAAAGATTTGTCTAGAGAAAAAAATACTTTACTATTCTTTCTGCAGGATTTTAAAAAGAGTTTCTGTTTTGAATACAAAATTACGTAAAAGTATCTTCCGTTGTTGAAAAATACATTTTAAGAGACATAATTTTAAGCCCCTTATTATTTATCAGCGTTTTACAAGTTATTTGTTTCAAATTTGAGGACGGTCATAAAAATGTGTGTGAAAAAAAAAATTACACCAAACTCTCGGTTTCAATCCAGTGTCGGAGGTTGTCTACGGCGGAAACCGGGGAGACTGAAACCGAGAGTTTGATGTGTAGAAAAGAAGCTTTTGAAAAATAAAAAATAAGTGATTAACGCTGTTGTCTTATAACATTTATTATTATTATTATTATTATTAAAAAATGCGCCTTTCACGAAGTGCGTCGCATATGCATCGACTCTCACCAAGTG
>CAKNWT010320443.1:0-11707 GCA_932066315.1 Andricus coriarius
TTGTTGAAAAAATAAATCTTTTGGATAATAACGAATTTGGGTGTTAATTATTACATGGTTGGAAAGGGCTAAATGCTATAATAATTATATTAAGAGCCTAAAATATAATAAAATTTTTTGTGGAATGTTCTCAGATGCAGATCTACACCAGCAGTAATTACACTTTTCACATACAAATGAATATTATTTTTTATTAAATCATAAAACGATATAATGATTATACTAAAGACATGCATTGAGTTCCATCCTCCTGAGTAGCGAAGCAATCAAATAAATTTATATATTCGCTTCATTAATCAAACTTATGTAATTGGTTTATACATATTTATAAAAAGAACATTTATTAATTTTATTTTGTAGGAAATCCATACAAATTATTTGTTTGTACTGTTTTCTTAATTTTTCTGTATTTCTTTGAGCTTTAAAACAAAGTGTGCCATACACTTTTAATGCCAGTTGTAATATTTTCTATACCAGTAGCAATGGCAGAACCAATGTTTTCTAAACCAGAATCAATAGTCGAACCAACGTAGGCAAACAGACCTAATGCTTTTTTAACTTTTTCATTGTGTTGCTTTACATCTTTCATTTCCGTTTTCAATTCTTTAATTTCCTTTTCATACTCCTCTCTAGCTTTCGAAGCCTGAGCCTCAGCTTCTTTTACAGTTATTTCTTTTAACTGCAATTTTACCCAAATCAGCAATTCGTCAACTTTTGTCTTTGCAGTTACGAGTATACTTTGCAAATTGATATCGAAATGTCGACTCTCCTTCAGATTTAATAACTGATCAATAAATTCCATGAATTTGGCTTTTTGATGCAAATTATAGTTTTTAATTAAATCTTCAATTCTGGGATCGATCACTTTCAGTTCAGATATTTTTTTATGAAAACTTATATTTGAATTGAGTACTTTTGAGATTCTGTCTGCAGTAATAGACATTTCCTGTGTCCATTGAATTAATTTATCATGCGACAATCCCTCATCCATCATTGTTTTGAAATCATTTAGTGTTTCTTCAAAGATATTTCCTACAAGTTTCTCTAACTCAGAAAACACTTGCATGCAAGATAATTTTTCACGAACATTAAATAAAAAAACTTTTGATGAGTGAGTAATACTTGGCGAGACTTGCTTCAAAATCTGCTCTTGTACCCCATTTGTTTCTTTTATAGCCTCAAAAATCCCTACATCAATAATTTCATCTGAGATATCACCGGCAACAGCTCTCTTAAATAGTCCAATATTTTGATTGTTTTTTATCAAATACCTTATGAATTCCTTGGAAGACTCAGAGATTTCAATAGCCTTGCTTGATAAAAACTGTTCCTTTAAAAGTTCGTTTATAAAGTTTTTGTCAACTATATTTTCATACAGTGTATTTGGTACTTTTGAGAAAATAATCGCTATGCTAGAATAACACTCCCTCATCTTTTCTTTGAATATATTTTCTACTGAATTTAACAGAGACAAAAAGGGTCTTATACTATCGTTTGCAATATCATTCATGTCAGTAACTAAAATGATTTTAGCAGATTTAATATTTTTGAAAAGCTCGTTGATGTAAAATGCATTTGTGATATCTTGAACTGCACCCCTGTTATCATCAAATCCTGGTGCGTCCCATATTCCCAAATTATGAAGTTTTTGAGAATCCCACCTGCTTGGAATTATTGTTTCAGAAGTGGATCCAATCCCTATTTGTGGTCCAGGGGAATTATCTGCCTTTTTTAGAACAACTGGCTTGCAAGCAGAAATTTTCTCTCCAACTAATTGGTTACCAATTATGTAATTAATTAGTGAACTTTTACCAGATCTCGTGCTTCCTATAACAATAACCGCATCCTCGTGCTTAGCTTGGCTTGACATGTATGCTGCAGCTGCGTGAAGGGCATGTTCCAAATGTCTTAAATCATTGATACTATTACTTGATCCTTGATTTTCTTCTTCCCGAGTTGTTGCCATATTTGATTTAATTTCTTTATTTAGTATAGAAAAATTCGTTTCTTTTCCGTAGGATATCAAATTTCGGTTTTCTTCTATTTTTTAACGTGAATAACCTAAAAAAAATCAAAAATATCAGTTTACAGAATGTTGTAGGGATTTAGTTAGTTAGAAATTTTAATATAAATATTAGTTTTTTTCTGAACCAAAATTCAATTTTTTTCAAGTTAGTTTAAGATTTTTAATATAATATAATTATTACATTTCAGTGAAAATCGACACAGTATATGGTTTTTTAATATCTAGGAAGAAGGGTTTCAATGATGTGAATAATTTATAATTAATTCTTTTTATATAAAACGAATTATTGGATGGTAAATATTCTTTGATTATTTAAAATAAAAATTTTTAATTGTGTATAAACAATACAAAATTTAACTTTTATGCTTATGGAAAATGTTACTAACCTTCAATTTTCTGATTTTATTTAAAAACAAGAAATTCTTCTTTAAATATGTATAAATAGAAAGGAGAGTAAAAATCGTCAATTATTTTGTGCCTTCTAAAGAGTATTTTGAAATTTTCAGAACGCAAATTTAAATTCATCGAGAAATTAAAAAATAAAAAAAAATTAATGATACTGTCAAAAATTGAGGTGCATAAACCTGGAAGTACCACCATGCCCAAACAATGTATAACCTATGCCAGAATTAAGGGCTCATTTAGGGCTCTTTTATTACCCAAAAGCCAAATTTTGGGCTCTGCACATTTTTCAAAAAATGCACGGTACTGCCAGCTTTACGTGAAGCTAGCAGTACCATGGTAGAAATATTTGTTAAATCAAATTTTTTCTTAAACAGGAATTGAAGGCTCATTTTAGGCTCTGAAATGACGCCCGGCGCAATTTTTCAAAAACAACCCCTATCACAGAAAAACTACCCTAAAAAATAAATATGCACTAATCAACTTTTTTCTTGCACAGGAATTAAAGGCTCATTTTAGGCTCTTGAATTACCCCAGGCGAAATTTTTCAAAAACAACCCCTATCACAGAAAGACTACCCTAAAAAGAAATATGCACTGATCGACTTTTTTCTTTCACAGGAATTGAGGGCTGATTTAAGGCTATTGAATGACCCCCGGCATAATTTTTCAAAAACAACCCCTATCACAGAAAAACTACACTGGAAAATAAATAAACACTAATTAAAAAAGTGAGTGCATCATAATTAAGGGCTCATTTTAGGCTCTCAAACGACCCCTATATCAATTTCCCAAACCATCCCTTAATATTCGAAAACTACCCCTTACCCAAAAGTACTCGCAAGGTGCAAGAAAAAGTATTGCGTGAGTTTGGAATATTTTTTAGTTGTCCGGAAAAATTGAAAAAAATTTCAAAAACCACCCCTAAGGCTCGAAAATCGCCCCGTGAAGGAATATGTCATTAAACTGAGAAGCAAGTATATTAGCAGTTTTTTCTTTTATTGGACCGGGCACAAACAGTGTATAAGCTATGCCATAATTAAGGGCTCATTTAGGGCTCTTTTATTACCCAAAAGCCAAATTTTGGGCTCTGCACATTTTTCAAAAAATGCACGGTACTGCCAGCTTTACGTGAAGCTAGCAGTACCATGGTAGAAATATTTGTTAAATCAACTTTTTTCTTAAACAGGAATTGAAGGCTCATTTTAGGCTCTTGAATTACCCCCAGCGAAATTTTTCAAGAACAACCCCTATCACAGAAAAACTACCTTAAAAAATAAATATGCACTAATCAACTTTTTTCTTTCACAGGAATTGAGGGCTCATTCAAGGCTCTTGAATGACCCCCGGCACAATTTTTCAAAAACAACCCCTATTACAGAAAAACTACCCTAAAAAATAAATAAGCACTAATTAAAAAAGTGAGTACATCATAATTAAGGGCTCATTTTAGGCTCAAAAACGACTTAACGATTTTAAAAAATTCAAAAACCACCCCTGAGGCTCCAGAATCGCCCCGTGAAGGAATATGACATTAATCTGAGAATAAAGTATATTAGCAGTTTTTCTTTTATTGGACCGTGGACAAACAGTGTATAAACCTATGCCAGAACACTTAAGTTCGCTTGTTTCCATTACCGATAAATTGTCTTTTTTCTGGGTTGAGTTTAGCTTTTTTTTTTAATCAGCATTGAGCATTTTGGAATATAGAGTTCTTGCCGAAAGCCGATCTTGTAAATCCTTCGACAAAGTTCTCCATATATCACAGTCTGCCAGTCACTTGTCCATTTTCTAAAAAAAGTTATGATTTTTTTCTTAAATAAGCTTCAAGCTCTACACTTTCTGACACTTTTTCTTTTCTTCCCGCTTTAGACATTTTCGAAACTTGATATAAAAAACTCGAAAGGACCGTGACTCGTCCACGCGGTCCGAATCAAGAAACTACTCCACTGTGTAAGCACCACATTCAGCTCGAAAAAATGCTTAAAAACGCCAACAGAGTGCTATTTTTCAAGATATAATAAGACAAACATAAACATGTTTGGTCCACCATAAGTCACGTAGGCCCTACACTGCGATTGGGACTCGAAAGCCATAAAACTGGGCTATATGTCAATCAATGCGTGAGTGATCTGGGATCGATTTATAGACATATCATATTATAAACGTTATCATTTGCTCCTAATTCTTGGTATTTTAACCCTTTAACTACCTAATTTGCAGGCAACAAGCTTAGAATTTTGCAAAATAGTGGACTATTCCGCATCTCGTAAGTTTGTTATGAGTTACCGCATACTCAATAGAAATCGACAGAATTATAAAAATTGAAAAAAATTTTTTTTTGCATTCTCGAGTTAGTTACGGGCTAGAATCAGTGTCAGGGACCTATGCCCAGTCGAGTCTTCTTTCTTTGTCCACTCAAGGGAATTTATTAGAGTAAGAAAACGGGCAAAAAGTTTCAGCCCAAACGGTTCAATATTTTGATCTAATTTTTTGTACACATATACTATTTAGATTATAAATAGTATTCTGTTTTGCCGTTCAGAGCCTGTTTTTCTAAAAATGATTCCTATTTTGTTCAATAATCGAAACCGTAAGTTCGAGGCAAATACCCCGCGGTGAGTCGAATCATCTGGAACGAATGACCCTTTTATCGTTATGAGATAAGGTCCGGTTACAAAAACTAAAATCATGAAAGCATGACTTAATTCGATTTTAATTACACTACTGTCGGAAATTGTGCGCACGACTCTTGTGAAATTCCACGTCCAGTGATACCCAACAAATATTTTTTTGACCTTTTAAAAATGATACAGCACGTGAGAAGTTTAAAAACAAAATTCAAGATTTTTTCAAATTTTCTGCCCCAAATTGAACTTTTAGCACGACATAGGGAATTTTGTTCAAACCCTCAAAATTATACGACATCGAGCCTGAAATCTTATCTTTAATTTAAGCCAAGAAAACTTAAAAAATCTTCATGGGTACCCGAGATATGATTAAAAATGTTCAATGGTATCTGAGCAGTGATTTTTAATAGCGCTCACAAGAGTCGTGCGCACAATTTCCGACGGTAGTGTAGCTGAATCAATTTATTCATATCATTAGAAGAAAGTGAAGAAAAGATTAATGAAAATCGGTTAATATTTGCAGTATTAATGGACATTTTTATGTGCATACAAAAGTATAGCCGCTTTGCTAAAAAGTTGACACTACTCTCTGAATCTGAATTATAAGTAATCAGTGAAAAACTACTGATTCACTCAGGAAGTCTTAGTAATTCGAATACCAAGCCTTACTACATAAATTAGCAGTTTTCTACTAAAGATTGTGAGAAATGCTTATGCTTAATGAAGCAATTAATAAAGGACTTCGCAATTTTTCAGTAGTAAAAAACTTCATAATTTCAATTTTTGTAACAAGCAATAACCTTATAACAATAAAAGGGTCTTTCATTCCAGATGATTCGACTCGCCCCGGGTTATCTGCCTGGAACGTTTCGCCAATGGTACAGGGCTATACAGAGAAAGCACAGAAACAGCTACCACTGTGCGTCACTGCTATTGTACATTTACGGTAGTTTTTCTGTGATAGAGGTTGTTTTTGAAAAATTGCGCCGGGGGTCATTCAAGAGCCTAAAATGAGCCTTCAATTCCTGTTTAAGAAAAAAGTTGATTTAACAAATATTTCTACCACGGTACTGCTAGCTTCACGGAAAGCTGGTAGTACCGTGCATTTTTTGAAAAAAGTGCAGAGCCCAAAATTTGGCTTTTGGGTAATAAAAGAGCCCTAAATGAGCCCTTAATTATGGTATAGGTTATGCACTGTTTGTGCACGGTCCAATAAAAGAAAAAACTGCTAATATACTTCATTCTCAGTTTAATGTCAAATTCCTTCATGGGGCGGTTTTGGTGTCTTAGGGGTGGTTTTTGAATTTTTTGTATGTTTCCAGAGAAATGAAAAATATTCCAAACTGATACAATACTTTGGCTTGCACTTTGTGAGTACTTTTGGGTAAGGGGTAGTTTTCGAATGTTAAGGGATGGTTTTGGAAAATTGATTTTCGGGTTGTTTGAGAGCCTAAAATGAGCCCTTAATTCTGATGTACTCACTTTTTTAATTAGTGCTTATTTATTTTTTAGGGTAGTTCTTCTGTGATAGGGGCTGCTTTCGAAAAATTGTACCGGGGGTCATTCAAGAGCCTTGAATGAGCCCTCGATTCCTGTGAAAGAAAAAAGTTGATTAGTGCATATTTATTTTTTAGGGTAGTTTTTCTGTGATGGGAGTTGTTTTTGAAAAATTGCGCTGGGGGTCATTCAAGAGCCTAAAATGAGCCTTCAATTCCTGTTTAAGAAAAAAGTTGATTTACCAAATATTTCTACCATGGTACTGCTAGCTTCACGTATTGCATTTTTTGCATTTTTTGAAAAAATTGCAGAGCCCAAAATTTAACTTTTGGGTAATAAAAGAGCCCTAAATGAGTCCTTAATTCTGGGATAGGTTATACACTGTTTGTGCACGGTCCAATAAAAGAAAAAACTGCTAATATACTTCATTCGCAGTTTAATGTCATATTCCTTCACGGGGCGATTTTCGAGCCTTAGGGGTGATATTTGAAATTTTTTTTAAATTTTCCGGACAACGTAAGAATATTCCAAACTGAGGCAATAGTTTTTCTTGCACCTTGTGAGTACTATTGGGTAAGGGGTAGATTTCGAGTATTAAGAGATGGTTTAGGAAATTGATTTTGGGGTCGTTTTTGAGCCTAAAATGAGCCCTTAATTCTGATGTACTCACTTTTTTAATTAGTGCTTATTTATTTTTTAGGGTAGTTTTTCTTTGATAGGGGTTGTTTTTGAAAAATTGCGCCGGGAGTCATTCAAGAGCCTTAAATGAGCCCTCAATTCCTGTGGAAGGAAAAAGTTAATTAGTGCATATTTTTATTTTTTAAGGTAGTTTTTCTGTGATAGGAGTTGTTTTTGAAAAATTGTGTCGGAGGTCATTCCAGAGCCTAAAATGAGCCTTCAAAAAATGCAGAGCCCAAAATTTGGCTTTTGGGTATTAAATGAGCCTTAAATGAGGCTTGAATTCTGGCATAGGTTTTATATGGGTTGGGCATGGTGGTACTTCCAGGTTTACGCACCTCAAAAATTGATATTTTAGAATCATAATCTTCTTCGTAGAAAATATATTTCTAAAGATTCATAAAAACATATATTATATGTATTATAAAGTATAAAACTAGGTGATTGTCAAAAAGTTGAGCACCTTAAGTCTGCCATTTTCCTTTAAATAATAAATTCTTCGTTAAATTATCTCAGTAAACCACTTCTATCAAATTACAATTTAGTAAATTTGCAAAATTTTAGACGAATTCGTTTAAAAATTATAAATAAAGAAATACGCAAAATTTCCTGTCACGCCCCTGTCCCAACCTATAAATTTAAAGTGAAGAATCGATAAATAATATAATAATATTAACACCATTTTTTAAATATTTGAAATTCACAGATATCACTTATATTGAGTTAAAAAAGATACACATATCAAGAGCAGAGTTCAACATTTTAGAGTTGAGGTTTTTAAAAATCACTTGATCCCATAAGTTTTTTGTCTAGTCACGCTGCATTTATATTTTAGGATAAAACTCAAAAATAAATATTTTATCTTAATAACGGTTCATGTTAATTTTCATTCTATAAAATGCGAGGATTTTTTTTAACGCTGAACTGAAAGTAAAATCAAACGTAAAAATAGTAATTTTTCCCACATTTTAAAATATTGTTTAAAAATGTAAAGAATTTTTGTTATTATAGTCGCAGGTGTTTATCAACCCTTAACGGCGTCTAAAATTCATATCCATCACAAACAGTGATTTCGAAATTCTTTTGTTTTTTAAAATCTCATTGTCTAAAATGGTTCACTTTTTGGCAATCACGAAGCTACACAAAAATTAAAAAATTGAATTTGAAACATCAGTTAAAATACAACAAATAAATAGATAAAGTTAACAAAAATTGATTAAAATTTTTTTGTTAATGCCGCACTTTAAAAAATAGTTAAAATGTTAACATAGATTTGTTTTCTTAGTAGATCTTGAAATTCTTTAAAAAATTCATCAGTATTTAGGGAGACTTTTTTTCATAAGCAAACAATACTCTTACATTTTGTTTGCATGCTGAAATTCCCCATGCTTCACTTTGTGTAATTTTCACTTTATAATATAAAAATACTGATTTTTCCGATATTTTGAAATATCTTTTAAAGATTTAAAGAATTTTCTTGTCCTATCATAGTCGCTGAATTGTATATAGGTAAAAATACTGACACCATGAAAACACTATTTAAACCCCTGGTAAGTTTGAAGCTACTTTAGAGCCATGTTTATGAAAATATTTAATTTTTTGAAACACACATAAGTTCTTAAGGCTTTAAAGAATAAGGGACATTTTTTTTCAAAATTTTCAAGGCAAAATTGACAATACAGGAGCTTCTCAAAGTTGAACTGTGTACTCGAAGCGCCTTATTTCGGCGTTTTTCGGCAAACAAACGACGACAGTTCCTCACCAGGTTTTTGCACAATAATTGCAAAACATGCAATCGAGGCAGAAGTGAAGACACATTCACGTGTAGTTTACAGTTTTTTAAAACCATTTTTCGTCTCCGAGATATTAACGCCCAAAGTGACCGGACTACATGAAAAAATCAGAGAGTAGACACTATGTGTGCAAATCTCAAAATGTAATGCACGAATACGCAGCAGGAAACTGATCTCTTCGCAATATTATGACACTTTTTTTTATTGCGGTACAGGAATTTAGCTCATAAAAAAACCTTATAATATCCTACTATATGTCAGTGAATACTTATAGATTATACTAACAAATGACAAAAATTGTACACCTATTACATGTATATACTACGTTATAGCTTTGTAATTGGTTTCTAACGGTTGAGCTTAAATGAACTGAAGTTAAATGAAAAATGAAATGAAGTAATGAACAATATTAAAAAATGGTTAAGTTTTTGACTGGTGTTGAATTAAAAGAATTTTTCTTTGGAAATTTAAACCCCGCTAAATCTTTTTTTGCCCTGAGGCTTACTATCATTTTTTTATCAGAAATTTTATGAGAAGATATTTTCAAAATTTTAACAACAAAAGATTTAAAACAATTTTTTGTATTACCTTAGTATCAAATTATTCCAAAATTCAAAAACTAGAAAATTGATTCAAGCCTCTGCGGTTAAAAATAATTACTTATGTACCGATAGCGTGCAGTCTATAAGAAGTAGAATCTGAAAACATAAAAAGTATGATAAAAACGAATGACGCAAAGTTGTTTCTATGTAATTATTAAATGCATTATAAATTATTTTACGAGATAAATCAAATGTATTTCAGAAACTCAGCTTCTCTGCTTCAACATTTTTCTAATAATTTTTAAGTTATTATTCATTTAAAGAAAAATTGTGGTTTTTTATGATGTTTTTTTTACCAACATGATTTCAAACGATAAAAATAGGGAATAGGAATGAGTTAATTGATTGTTGCAAAATTAACTACATATCTTGATGCACAAAAGCAAGAAAATTATTTTTAGTGCGAGTTATTTCAGTCGAAAATTCAATTCAGTTTGTTCAAAACAATTTTAAAACTAATTAAAAAATTATATCAAACCTGATTGACGTGTCACTTTCTTCATTAGTTCTTTTTATATTACATTTTAAATTTTCATTCGGTTTTTTTAAACTGTGTAGCACTGGACTGTTTCATTACATGGGTGGCGGGGTTGTGGTCGTTATGCTAACTAAACATGGTAAAGACTAAAGTACGAAGAATGCATGATGTGTGCATGTGCTTGTGCATGATGTTGAGACTAACGTACAGGTGCGAACATAGTTCGAAAGGCCCATAGCTATTCTGTTTATAATAAAATTTGTTCTTTTACCATTATTTCCCATAATTTGCGTTTTTATATCATATCGAACTAAGTCAAATACAGATACATTTTTTTATTAAAAATCTGTTTTATAGCAGAAGCATATGGTGCATGAAATTTAATATCTCACTGACGTGCGAGAGTTGACCTTAGCATTCCAGGCAGCTATTATGATAAGGCCGACATATTGCTGCGTATTGAAATAGCTTTTGCAGAACTGCTGCTATTTTCTGCAGTAGGTAAGGAAGGGAAATGTATATTTCGTTTCTGTTTGATTTTTATTGCCTTTCTTTCCCTTTAGAATACACGTTGAATTATTTTAACTTCCTTCGAGTATTTCTAATTCTGTAGAATTCAAACGAATTCTTAGAATTCACTTGTGGCCCTTCGAATTCTTTTGAAGTTTTTTGCAATTATCTTGAAACCTTTACAGTACACCATAAATTATTTTGAATTTCTCCAAGTCTTTTGTATTCTCTGAAATCTATACTCAATTCTCTGAACTCTTCTGAATTCTTCTAAATTGTCTGAATTCATTGAATTCCCTGAACCCTTTCAAATTCTTCTAAAATTCTATAATTTTTTTTAAATTCTGTACATTCTTTTGAAATCTGTGAATTCTTTTGCACTCTGTGAATTCTCCCGAATTTTTTAAATTCTTCTTAATTCTATAAATTCTTCCGCTATTCTCTGAATTCTTCCGAATTTTCTGGATTCTTCCAAATTCTTTAAATTCTCCAAATTGTTTAAAAAGTTTTCTGAACTCTCTAAACTGTTTTGAATTTGTTGATTACACGATATCACTGCATTTTTTAAATGTTTTTTATTTATCTTGAAATCATCAGAATACACATTGAATTATTTTAACTTTCTTTGAATATTTTTGATTCTGTGAAATTCAAACGAATTCTTCAGAATTAAATTTTTTTTTTAATTCTCTTGAAATCTTTATAAAACACCATGAATTGAGCTTAATTTCTGCAAGTCTTTTGTATTCTATAAACTCTCCTGAATTATTCTTAATTCTCTGATAAGTTTTGAATTTGCTGAATTCCTTTTAATTCTGTGGCATATTTTAAATTTTATACATTCTTTTGTATTATCTCAATTTTTTTAATTATATAAATTTATTTTGAATTCTGTGAATTCTGTGAGTTCTCTAAATTCTTCTGAATTCTTTGAATTGTTTCGAAATTTAATGAACTCTTTAAGCGACTCTGAATTCGTCGAGTTCTCACGATATCACTTATTGTTTTAAAAATGTTTTTTAATTATCATGAAATCATTCAAATATACCTTGAGTTAGTTTGAACTCCTTCTTTTGCATATTTTTAATTCAC
>CAKNWT010320490.1:0-15386 GCA_932066315.1 Andricus coriarius
AAGTATGGGATCGTCTCATTTACCATACATGTTTTATACTTCTGAAAGTCAATTATTGATCAATCCCATACTTATAATTTTTACCCGGGTTATTAGAAATTATTAGCAGGATGAGGATGAAGAGGAGGATGAGGATGTGGAGGAAGAGGAGGTATTCAATAATTATAAGCTTTAAAACAACGGTCAGAATCTTGAAACCTGTGTTGAGCATCCTGTATTGTTTAAAATAACTAATATGATTCCAGGTCGGTGGAGTGAAGAAATACATATGTGTGAATTTTTATTTATTATTTATTTATATGAGATTTGAATAATTAAAATTTTTGAAAGAAACCTAATCAGCTGGTATCACATATAACTATGAGCTTTATGTTTTGCATCGTGTTATTATTCATCAGTAATAGGATCGTTCAAAAAAAGGTTTTAATTTTATTCTTAAATGGCTTCCCTACAAATTGTTTCTTTTGGTGTCAAAAAATCCCCTGAATTTTGATAGAGTTTAATAAATATATTTAGGGTTTTCAAGCCCATTGATGCGAACGATTGCTTATTTTGTTTGAATTGCCGTTTTTAACGGATTATTTTACTTTGGAATAAATCCATTATTTTATTTTTAGTAAAATACCGTAAAATGAGACTAAGTGTTTTTTCGGGGTTTCCCCGAATCGAAATATAGCCCCTATTTTGACGCTCCAAGTGGAAGTATTGCCCCTACTTTGAAGCTGCTTATTCTACTAGCTCCTACTTACTTGCTCCTAAAGATATTTTCATTCTATTTTGCTTCTACATACGTTTCAGCTCCTACATTGAAGCTCTTGCCTCTATGTTCTTGAGCTTTACTAATGTCTCCTTTAAAGCTCCAGAATCTTCACAGAGTTTTTAAGTTCTCTTTTAACGCTCGCTGTAACTTTTTGTATATTCACGCTCAAATATGACGTCGTTGCCTTGACGCCTGCGCTCACTTAACAAATACTATGTTGTTTCCTTCCACCTCGATCACCGCAGTTTGTAAAAACTTACATTTTAGTGGTTAAGTCAAAGATAATATCTTTGTTTTAGTGATAAATATTAAAATAATAATATCTAAAATGGCTTCAAAAGGAAAGAAGTTTGCGCTTATCTGGTGGCTTGATGATAGAAAACAAGATGTCATTCAGTTGTCAATGATTCCTAAGAAAAGTGGAGACGTAGGCTATGTAGCTACAATAAATTGGAATGATATTAAAGAAAGCAAAAATATTCAATTAAAAGCAAAAGTTTTAGAAAATGTATGTTTTCATGTTTTTAAAATTTGAGGAAACAAATAAAAAATATTTTCTTGAAAACCCCACCCTTTTTATTCTTCCAAATATGTTTTCAAATTTTCTACTAATAGAAGAAAGGCATCTTATCAGCACCATCCGAGCTGAACCATTTTTGAAGCTTAAAATTTTACCGTATCGGTCATTGTTTTCAAGAAATAGTTGAAAATTCGATTCTAAGAATAAAGAATTCTCCTGGCCACAAAAGTTATGTAGCAAGCATCACACTTACGGAATATCGTCACTATCAAAGCACAAGTTCAAAAAAAATTGGCAAAAATTTAAAGGTGGGTTTTTTAAGAATATCTTGAATACAAAATTTGCCCCTGTTAGCAAGAAGGATTTGATTGAATATATCTCCAAGATTGCTGCAAACAAAAGAAAATATTCAAACCAGCGCAAAGACTTGATAAATAGTTCTAAAGAACCCAGATACAAAAAACCTCGAAAGAAGGTATCAGAAACACGAGAAGAAACGTCAGAAGGAAAAGGCGAGGAAGAAAAAATCTTTTATATTGAGTTTTTTCTGTACCACAAAAAAATTAACTCCAAATCAATTACCTTAGATTCTGAGAAAACAGATTTTCGTTTCATGTATATCATCGAAAAATGAACCTTTATTATGAATATCGATTTAAAAAATATGTAAAAATATACAATGTTTTAAGCTGTCATGGCCAAAAAATTAACATAATTTTGATTTACGATTCTATAAAAGTTGACTATACGTCATTAAAACGAAAAAATTAAATAGGACAATGGCACCAATTTTTCGATGTGAACATTCTTTCAACTTTCACCATTTTGTTATCCAGATTTCATTCTTATTCTATAATTTTTATTAAGAATACAACACAGTAACATTTTAAGTTAACGGGGCCTGCACCCTACTTAATTTTGTTACTTAGCACTATTTTAGTAATATTTATTTTCTTAAGATTATTATAAATGTATTATTTAAAAAAAATGTATATACGTATTCTACGTATATGTCGCGGAAGAATAAAAATAATTAATAATTTTATATTTATATAGGTTCCGAAGGCGAAAAATCAACGTTAGTGCAAGTGAAATCAGAGAACAAGGAAAACGAGCATGATAATCTAACTTATGCTATAATGTTTTATAATTATAATATGTGTACTTCGATTTTTATATCTTACAATATTTTACTTTATTGTAGAACTTTGTTCGTTTTTGAAAACACACTGTTACTGGTTTATTATAGTTTAATATTTTGTGATATTAATAATAACTCAGTTTAAGTTATAAATTTTCTTTGTATTTTGCAAAATTCGAATAAAAAAATTATAAGGAAAAATGGATTGACAACTCATCAGCGAAAGAAATATAAAAGTGCACAAAAAGAATATTAATTGACGAAAGATTAACAAAAGTTGAGTGAAACGAGGACACTGTGACATTTTGTACATTTTTTATAAAATGTTGCATCCTCATTTAACAACAAATAGCAATTTTCATTTTAAGTTGCATAAAACTTCAGATTTGTTGACGAATAAAAAAAACAAAATTATTTTGTATATTCATTTATTCAATACAAGATACACGTTATTTTCAACGCTTAATAAGAAATTGTTGTTGAACGATTATGCAAAATAACTTGAAATATTGCGCAAATGTCGCTATGTTTTCGTCCTACTCTACTTTTGTTAATCTTTCGTCAAATAATTTTATTTTGTACAGGAAGGTAGAATATGGAGCATTAAAGTAGAAGCAAAAACTGAGCCCACATTTTGACGCTCCAAGTGGAATATTTGGAAATTTGTGCCCATTAGAGAGCCAAAGTAGGGGCAAAAATCGCATTGAAATAGCCTCTACTTTAAAACCTTAGCCCCTACAAATGACAGCGTGAAGAGCGTCAAAGTAGGGCCTAAATAAATAAGGTATTAATGCTTCAAATATATAATCTCTATCTGACCCTCTTTCGTACCATTAAGCACAGACATACATTGAATTCATAAAAAAACTATTTATCATTGCTTGAAGTGTGAGCGACTTTACTCCACAATGTGGGGCTAAGTGGCTCACGTATAAGTAAGACATATCACAATACATCTTATAATTTGATAGATTTTCTACTTTTTAACGTTGTGAAAGCTATTTTTGATCTCTTAGTGATTATTGAAGATACCCATTTTTCGTTTGGTTTATAATAAAATATTATGTGCCACTTTTCCCCACAAAAATAAAAATTCTTACAAAAATGATACTGCAGGACGAAAAATATATTTTGTTCATGTGAAAATTTGCATAAATCTTGTTCGAGTGCTAGAAAATGTGATGCATTAAACCAATTTCCATAAATTTCTACAAGTCAAGTTTTTCGAAAATTCTTTCAAAAATCTGGGCGATGTATTTCGCTAAAAATAAAACAACGAATGTGATCCAAAATAAAATAGTTTTTTAATAGCATTAATTTAAAGTAAAATAAGTAATTGTTTTGCAAAAATAGGCTTGACAGGCTTCTAAATATCCACGGAAAAATTATCAGACCTCTAGCAAAAATATGCTTCTGATATAAACTCAGACTGATAATAAAGAACAGTTCAGTAAAAAAGAGCAATGACCTTAGGAGAATGAGGAAGAGAAGGAAAAATAGGTCGAAGGTTATAGAGAGATGAGGTAGAGGGTAATGGTGAATGAATATAAGTTTGAGGGGTATATAGAAGAATCGGTAAGTTGGAGGAAGATCTGTGTGTGGTGGATAAATGGTAGGAAAGTGGAAGGGGTAGCGGGCGTAGAGAAGATGCATGGTTTATAAGAGTTAAAGAAGAGGGTGAAGGGCGAGAGGATGAAGAACAAGGGGCATGGGACTCTGGATGGAGAGGAGATATTATGATAGGGGGTGATAGGAACTGAAGACTGAAGGCAGTCAAGGATCGGAAGGAGGAAAGGAGAGCGGGAAAAAGGAGTAAAGGATATAGAGAAATTAAGTAGAGGGGAGTGACGAGGGAACAGAGATGTAAGTTTTTTATAGGTTTGCGAGTGGTAGGGAGAGAGGGGCGTAGGGAAAAATGAAGAGGTATATGCCAGTTGGGTTAGAAGGGGTCAGGGGTTAGAGGATCAGGAACGAGGGTAGGTTACATTTGCGATGGTGGGCAGAGTGCTGGGTATGGAAAGACAGAGGGTAGTTTAGGGAAAAAAGATTGGTATGTGGGAAAAGTGAATAGGTGAAGAAGATTACGGGGGGATGTAGGGGTTCACAGCGGGAAGACATTATGAAAGGGGGGGGGGGAGGTTAGAGATGAAAGGCTGACCGGGAAGGAATTTTTGAAGTTGGTAGGGAGAGAGTGGCCTAGTAACGACAGGAAGGGAACAGAACTATATTTTATGGAAGAAGAGAAGAGGTGTGGAATAGTCCTCTGATAGTGGAAGGCGCTAGAGGTTAAAATGTGAGGGGTCGGAGAGGTTAAAAGTAGATGATGGAGGGGCCAAGTACTGTGATGCGTTGAGAGTTGGGAAGGGTAGTGGAGTAAGATGAATCTGGAAAAGAGGATAGGTATATGTTAGAAGGAAAAAGGGGACTGATGAAGGGGAGAGGTTAGTACGAGAGAGGATGCGTAGTAAAAGAATAAGATAGAGGATGTATGTGAGAGGGAAGGGGACAAAAAATATAGGGGTTGAAGGATTCTTATAAAAGAAAACGAAAAGGGGATAGGTATTAAAAATAAAAATTAAAAGGGGATAGGTATATGTTAGAAGGAAAAAGGGGATTGATGAGGGGGAAAGGTTAGTAGAAGAGAGGATGCGCAGCGGAAGAAGCAGGTAGGGGATTTATGTGAGAGGGAAGTGGACAGAAAATAGAGGGGTTAAAGGATTCTTATATCCTCAACAATCATTCAATTTTCTCAGAAATTAAAAGAAAGGGTAGTCATCAACGAATTAATTTGATTTTAATCTTGTTTCACCTGGAGGCTCGGTTGAATGCGAGCGTTAAGCTTTGATGTAACCGCCAGGTGTGTTTCCGCTCGTTGTACACCTAACTGATTGCTCGCATTGCAAATATACCTTCCTGCATCCTGAGCACCTACCCGACGAATTTGCATCAAATCACCCCAGAGCTGTATTCTTCCATAAGATTCTACTCGCACCGAACTTCCTGCAGGGTGATAATAATTTGAGACTTTTCTTTGAAACATATTCTTCTGAAAACTTGAGTTGATTGAACATATTTTTGCAAGATACCTAGGGATATTCATTAATATTTATAACTGAAATAAAAGAATCCTTAGCTTATGTGTTGGAAACATGTAAGAGATTTTGTAAAGAATAGAATTGAAGATTTTGTAAATTGCGTATAGAAAATGTTGGTGAAATTTACCATTTATATCTCTATACCAAGTAAATTGTGGAGGAGGATTGCCTTGTGCTGAGCAAGTAAGATGCACATCTGAATCTCTTTCAGCAGAAATTGCGATTTGAGAACGCTGCATCAGCCTTGGAGGTAAGAGATCCTTTGGTTCTGTGGGATGAAAAGAAAAGGGTAAGTGACTTATTTTTATTTTCGTTTGACTTTATTTTTATTTTGCCGTTACTAAACTGCATCCTGGGAACGACCCAACAAACTTAAACTTTTACAGATTGAGAAGATTTAGAGTTTCTCATTACTTGCCTGTGACTGTCAGCGTAGCTGCCTCGCTTTTTCTTCTTTCTCCGGTTAAGGCGTGCCAAGTGAGGCAAGAATATACTGCTCTGCCATCTTCTTCCCTCGCTGCTCTGATATGAAGATCACCCTGTGATGTCACCACAAACCTCCCACCTGGAAAAAATGATAAAATTTTGTGTGAATATTTCGGTTCTTACAAAATGTTTAAAATGTATGATTTTTGTGGAAACTATTGAAGAGATTCGTCTCTAGGTCCATGTTCGAACTAAAGAGGGAGGCTGCACATCCTGCGATAAGGGACTCTTCAAAAACTTGAACCCCTCAGCTTGACGTCATAAATACGAACGCCCTTTTAAGACAAAATTTTGTTTTCGATTTTATTTTGTAAACCACTAAAATAAAATACAAAACATATAATCATAATATTTTGACAGACTGTGAAAAGACTGACAGACTGAACAGACTGACAAAAAATGCTCTCAAAACAGAGGAAATAGGGTAATTTTTCAAAGGAAATAGAATAATAGGGGAATATATCCTTTTAAATCAAATTAATTTGTAGATACCATATTTATAATTTAATATAAAAGGTTTACAATTTCAAGTAAAAAAATATTGCATTTTCAAGAAAATAGTTCCATTTTCAACGAAAATAGATTTTCTACCAAAACAGATCAATTTTGAACGAGAGTTAAGTTTTCAAGCTAAAAAGTCGAATGTTTTAGAAAACAGGTGACTTTTAGCCCAAACAGTTGCATTTACAACCAAATATTTGAACTTTTAAGCAAAAGAGAGGAATGTATAATAAAATAGTTGAAGTTATAAGCAAATAAGTAGATTTTCAACCTACAAAGATGAATTTTCAAACAATAAAGATGAATTTTCGAAAAAACATGACTTTTTAACAAAATCTTTGAATTTTCAACCCAAAAATATGTATTTTCAACAACAAAATTTTTAATGAACCGAATAATTGCATTGAAAACTAACTAGTTAAACTTTCAAATGAAAGGGATGCATTTTTAACAAAATAGTTGACTTTGTAAACAAATAGTTGAATCTTCAACCTACAAAAATGAATTTTTCAATCAATTGGTTGAATTCTTAAACATAAAAGATTAAAATTCATACAAAGGCAGTTGCATTTTCAACCAAATAGTTGAATTTTCAAGCCAAGAAGAAGAATTTTTTAGAAGACAGTTGTATTGTCTATCCTAAAAGACAAATGTTGAAAAAGAAAATTAAATTTTCGACCAAAAAGATGAAATTTTAACAAGATAGTTGATTTTTTTTACAAAATAAATAGATTTTCAACAAAATAGTTGAATTTTCAGAAAAAAGCAGAATCTTTAACAACGACAATATTAATTTTTAACAACGAAGTTCAAGTTTTAACCAATTAGTTAAATTTTCAATCAAAAACAATATTCTTCAGCGATAAACATAATAATTGATATTTCAACAACGAAAATATCAAGTTTAAATAAAAAACATAGAATATAAACAAAAAATGTAATGGTTCATATTTTAACCAGAAAATATTTTTATTTTAAATTAAACCAAAAAAGACGTATTTCCAACAAAATAGTTGATAGAAAAAAAATTCAACCAAAACTGATGAATTTACAGGCAAGGAAGATTTTTCATCCAAGAGAGAAAAAAATTTCAAACAAATTGTTGAATTTCAAACCAAAGTGATGGATCTTTAGCTAATGAAATAAATTTTGCTTCATCATAGAGGAAGCTTTGTTATGGTAACATTTTCCAAAAAATTTAAATTCACCTTCCTCAATTTGAAAATGTCTAATACAATATTTTAAGCAATTGTGTGTGGATGTGTGTGGGGATGTCACACTGTTTTTGAATATTATATCTTAAAAACGGTTGCAGATAAATTAATGAAATTTGGAGGGCCTATTTTCACTACTAATACCTTGAAACTGACTTAAGGATTTCTAAAAATATTATTTTTCTTTTTTTAGCACTCAATAATATTTTAAAAATTGGTTTTCTATAGGAAAACTTTTTCATTAACATAATTCAAAGTTGATGCAAGAAATGCAATGAATAATATTAAAAAAAAAGGGGTTTTATAGTGAAATTGGTTTCATTAACATAATTAAAAATTGATGCAATAACGGAAAAGATTCCTTGGTTCGATGCAAATCGATTGACCTATAATATTGATACATTTTATTGAAGAGTAAGGAAGCTGTATATGGTAATGCATAACATTTGGAAAACCGGGCTTTTATAGTAACATTTTTTTCATTAACATAATTCAAAATTTATGCCAGATCGGAAAAGATTCTTTGATTCGAGGAAAATTCGATTGACCTATAATATTAATACACTTTATTGAAGAGTAAGAAAGTTTTGCTCATTTACAATATTTGAAAGAACTGTTTTAAATGGAAATTTTTTTTCATCGACATAATTCAAAGTGAATGCACGAATAGAAAAGAATTTTTGATCATAAATTTTCAAATAAAATAATTCTGACAATTTTTGTGAAAAAATCATGAGGCTGGGAAAGGGATAGGGTGTGCCAGAACTTTCCCGTTCCCTTTTCCAGCTTGAAAAATTACCATTTCAAAAAAAAATTTGATTTGTCATTGTATTTTAAAAATTGTTTGTATTATTTTGTAATTTTGTATTTTTTGTAAATTTGCATTTTTAAACTGATCAAAATGAAAACTTAAGTTTGTCTATTATATAAAAAATCACTAATGCTTTCTCTATGAGGAAGCAAATATATTTGCTAACGGGAAGCAAAGTGCTTAAAAACAAAACTTTCATTATTAAAAGATTTGTTCAAGTTAAATCAAAATTTATAAGAAGATATTAACACCTGTGTTTAAAGTTACCTGCGCCAGTGTCTAAAGTACCTCATCTCGAAAGTGCGCATGCGCAGCTTTTCCGCCAGTGCCTAAAGTAAGCCATCTTCAAATCGCGCATGCGCAAAAATTGTTTCGCGCACCTTCTGCTCAAATAAGGTCCTTCACCATTTAGAAGCATGAAAATGTCAACTTTTGAGGTGGGTGTTGCAAAAAGATCGTTTTATACATGATTACTATGTTCACAATTTTAACAACATTTTTAAGTTTTGTGAAATTATATATTTTACCTATGTACTTAATGAATCTGTAGTCGGAAATTAATTTTTTTCAACATTTATTTCAAATTATATGTAGGCATCAAAACCGGGAAGAAACATTTTTTTTTTCGCTAATTTAAGTTTGATAAACGAAATGAAGATACTCCAAACATACAGAAAGAAGGTTTATCTCAATTGTGTCAAAAATTGGATTTATCACGTTTTGCTCGCTTACTCCCTGAATTCCGTTGCTGTATATTATTATCATTCAAAAAAGTGAAAAGTTTATTATTATTTTGATTGTTTTATTATTTTTATTTCGGGGTAATCATAACTCACTCGGTTCGAGCCTCGTCATACTGCCGGGGATCAAGAATGTCATACGAGAAAAGTGAGAAAGTGAAGTGTAGGAGAAGGTATAAGTAGAAGGTATACATTTTTAGATTAATTTAGAATTCTCGTGTTGCTTATTTAAATAACACGTTCGTTCCGCAACACTGCTTCGAAACAGGTCGCTGAGCAGTCTCTCTAGAAATCACCCCAGGCGGAGAGCTTCACAAAGTCAACATAAGTCATCACGTATCATAGATAACACAAAAAAACGAAAACCTATTAAACACACCCACTAAGTAAAGCTCTCCACGCGGGTCCATTAGTATCCACGATCTTTCGTTTCGGGCGTCTCTCACTCCGCTGACACTCTTTATCACACATTTCTTTTATACGATTTTTCTCCACACTTTCCTGTCCTGGCATGATACGAAAAAATTGTTGACATCTTAAAAATGTCTAAAGACTAAAATGTAAATTCTGATCGCGGATCTTTGAGAAATCGAAGAATAAGTTGAGAAAAAGTAGCATCATGTATTCTCTCGTACACGCTTGGAAGTTACGAGAATACGGGCTATTTATCTCCGTATTTTTATTCCGTCCGCGAAGGCGATATTAAATTGCTTCTTCGTACCGCCGTATTCTCCTCCTTCGATACTTTTTCTTATTTCATCGGCACAGTAAGTTCTTCCTAAACACGCTCAGCTCCGTACGTGAGGGTGAAGATTCTCGCCACGCGTTTCTGGTGTTTATGTTAACCCATTCTTGAATATATGTATGTATATATAATATGTACATGTGCCTGTGTGTGTCAGGGGTTGCGGTACGCCAACCTCGTTCACTGGATTAGGTGGCTGTAGAAAACGTTGTTAGGTGCATGGATGGGAAGGTGTCTACGGCGTCCGGCCGCCTCGTAGTTACCACCCACTATCCACCCAATCCACCCCATCTAAAGCGTCTGCACGTACGCGTTCTGAGCTGACCTTGATTCCCGAGAATCGAGATGAGCACAAGTTCCTTCAAATTAAATGAAAGTTTTATACCCTCACTATCTTGAACCATGCCTGAAAACTTTTCTCCTTTCTTTTAGTGTTGAGATCTGTTGGGGTTCAGAACTTCTTTTATTGATATTGAACAGTATTAAGTAGTTTTATCGTCAGTGTTACCAGCCGGGACGGTTCCATTATCAAAAAATCCAATGAGGGGCAAGGGGGATAAATTACAAGACCACCGCACGACTATCACACGACCATCGGCCGTAGTACGACCACTACAACACCGTCCACCACCGCACGACCATCACAACACCGACACCAACCGCACGACTACCAAATCATCTGGTGTTCCGAAGACCAAATTACATCTGACTCTAAAATACCATCCTATTTATACTACACTTTTAGACATCATGCGGTCGCAATATGGGCAATAATAAGCTTTCTCTTTATTGCGATGTCTCTGTCACAGATACTTTCGGGTATTTGTTTATAATAATAACGACCATACAAGGGTCGGGTTCAGGTGGAAGCGGTTTGCCTGTTGTTAACAGTCAGTGAGAAAGAATTTTGGAAATTTAATATCCCACCAAAAATATCTGCGATGCAAAAATTCTGCCAAGTCGAAATGCATAAGCTTTTGAAATCAAAGTTGGCCAAATAATTTGAAAAAAATATTCATAGTATAATATATGAAGAAACTTTTTTCATGAAATACCCCATAGAAAATTCAAAAAGCCATTCGAAATATGGTAGAACTTAGCGGGATTATATTATGCCAGCAATCTCCCATACTGCAAAATTTGTTATCAACCCATTAAGTTTGTTGTTTCATACCTTACCGCCAACAACTGGTGGGTTAATGTGAATTTGCTTATGCATTCAATCCCGCCAAGTTTTATATACCCTTAAGTATTTTTTTTAAATTGTTTTAAAAACTTTGATAGGGTAATTCATAAAAAAGGTTCTTAATATATTTTATTAACATTTTTTCCCAAATTACTTGGTCAACTTTCATTTCAAAAACTCATGTAGTTATACAGTATTTCTTGAAAAATGTTGAAGTCACGAGAAATAAACCTTGGAATCTTCTCATTGAAATGAACCCAAAAAACTGTAAAAATGTTAACTGTTTCGCTAATTATTATAAAAAATGTAGAGGCGTTCGCCAGACAAAAATTGTCACTTGACCGCGCGATTTTCGTTTTGCGCATACCTCTACATTTTTTATGATAACTCGAGAATCAGTCAACACCTTGACATTTTCTTAGGATCATTTTAAAGAGGGGATTTCAAAATTTATTTTTTCTCACTTTTAGATTCTTATCATTATTTTCACAGAATTTGCCAGGATTTGCAGTTGAATCTTGAAAACGGAAAAAAATCAGAAATTAGAACGGTCTTCCTCACTCACTAACTCAGTCCATATTTGTCAAAAATAATTCATCTCAGGTTTTGTTTTAGAGATATCCTGCGGGAAGTGAGTGCATATTTATAATCTTTAGTTTTTTTAGGTGTCCTCATACTCCTTGACGATACTGTACTTGGCAAAGTTTTCAAATCACATATATGTTTCTTGTGGGATTTCATGTATTTTTTGTATTTAAAAAAAAATTTTAATCTTCATAAAAAATTAATTAAGTCAAAGGAAAGAGTGGCTGGGCCACCGAAATTAAGCGATACTTCCTTTTCTATCAGATTATATGGAGATGTATTTTATTTTTTAGAAAATTTGTCATTTATTATGATAAGTCTGTAGTAACATATTCTCTATGTATATCGCAAGAATTTTCAATATCTTGAATAGTTTTTCTGCCTCAAAGAGGGAGGTTTGTAATGACCTTAATTTTTTAAATACAATTCTCTGACATATTTGGATATAATTCGACCCCAATACCTCGGAAATACAATTTTTTTTAATGTCCATGTGTGTGTGTATGTTTTGTAACTTGTTTCTGTTCACGATATCTCGAAAAGTGAAGGAGCTATGATTATAAAAAATGAAAGAATTGTAACTCCGACTGATATCCAGGTCTGATAGTATTTTAAGATAGATTGGTTATTTAGAAGAGTTCAAAAAGAAATTCACCTTGTTTATAGAAGAAAAACTTTTTTGATATTCAAAATACAACAATAAGATATCTAGCGTATTTGTTTGCGTCATTGAGAAGCATCGATCGAACTATTGTTGAAACTTTCGTGACATAACAGTACCGATTTATAAAGTTTCAAGAATACTACATTACTGTACCTGACGTTTTTGTCCGCGTCTTCGAGACACATCGAATGACCTCTTGACGAACCTTCTATGACCTCTTATGATATAGCAATACCGATTTATAATTTAGAAAAATGTAATGTTTATCTTGATGATATGAGGTAAACTTTTTTAATATTGGGAATACAACAGTAATGTATATGATATATTTGTTCGCGTCTTCAAGAGACATCGATTGCGCAAATCAATAACCTTTCATGACCTTCCATAAGCTACCAGTATCGTTCTTAAATTTTTCAACAAAATTATTTTCCTTGATTATAAGAGGATTTTTTTTATATTGGGAATATAACAGAACTGCCTTCCTGACGAAGAAACTGTAAAAATGCATTTGTTCAACAATGAGTTTTTGTATCATTGGATTCGTTACGAAAATACGAATTTAATGATGATAATCATGATTAAAAATTGTAATTGAATCTCGAGATAATTAGGCCTCGATTAGCATATATATTGCAATTTTCAAGAATTTCTCATAAAGAAACAATACATCTGCACACAGGTGTAGCATATCTACACGAATTTCAGGATTTGAGACACTACTGTACTGTGCTAAGTTCTCAGATCCTGATGAAAAAAAACTGGGCAGATGTGTTTTCTTCATGAGGATCTCGAGCTTTCTGCAGGCCGATTTCCTGATATCGAATAGCATATGTACATGTTAATTTTCTTTATCCTGATTCGAGGTTATCTTTGAACTGCCGATCCTTCTTTAAATAACACATCTACATTTTATTTTACATATTTTTCAAGCGAAATTAATCCTAGTTGGTTAATAAGATAACAATTATTAATTACCTAAAGTAAATATAAAAATATAAATATTATCTTATTATAATTTTAGATACCATTGTAACCGTTTAGTGATATTGAAAAAATTGTTATTTTTTAAAATATTTCCTTATCTTTTAATTTTTTATTTCTGAAGAAATGTGAGAAGCTTTTAAAATATTCACTGGAATGATTATGTCGTAAATGAAGATAAGAAAACAATTGAATAATATTGTTGTAGAAGTATAAAAAGTAAGTTTTTTAATTGTTATTGTGTGACGTTCTCAACCTAAGAGATAACTTTGACGATGGTGAAGATGAAAATGATCAATAATAATATAAGAAGTTAATAATCGCAATTTTGATACCTTCGCAAGCTACTGATTGTAATTTTGAGCAATGCAATACATCGATTTTCTGAAACTTACTGTTCTAATACAAATATCTTTTCTCCAATACCCGCGGCGGAACTTGCGACTCACACGTTCGTTCAGAAGAATCTATGTTGGGGTTTACTCGATTGGTGACGTCACAGCGAAGTAATGTGGCATTTAGTCCCCTAGAGAATTAAGTAATGCCATGCGCATTCCCAATGTACCCCTTCTCCCTGAAAATGTGCATCGCAACTTAGATTATTTTGAACGAACGCTGTATCCAGCTTGTTGTACAATCTACTATTATTTGTATTTATTATATACTCGTATATTGAAAAATAAATATCAGTAAAGTACATTTTTCAGTATATTATGAAAGAATAGGAAGGTTCAACTCAAAATCAAGTTAGGGAATAATATTTTGGATTTTAATTTTGTTTAATGAAGGATTTTACAACAAGATATTTAAATAAAAAATCTTACATTATTTGTAAAAAATATATACATAATTCATTTGGTCTACCGAAACACTCCGAACATTAGCCATTTTTTTTCGGTAAAAAACAATTTATTACAAGTCGAATTTTTCCTTTAGGATTTGAAATAGTGAACTGAAAAATTAAATTTAAAACCATTTTAACATTTTAGAATATGTCAAAAAATGTTCTGTCAAATTTAGTAAAATCTGTAAAATTCACATATTAAAAATCTTCTCCTTTAATGAATATTATTTACTGTTAGAATTTATCGTTACGCTTGTGAATCATAAGGTGTGTTAAGGATATTGTTCAGAGAAATTAAATGGTTTGTAATTATAAAAATATCAAATTAATTAATTTATATTGATGATACACTTTTTATTAAATTGTTTTAAAAATAATTCCTGCTGGTTTTTGAGTTTTGATTGAGAAACGATAATGTTTTCATAATTTATATTCTAAGTTTATATAGTTATATTGATAATGATTGCGTATGAACGATGCAATATTTAAAACTGAAACGGTATTGGGATCCGATGCGCTGCAACACACCATCTAATCAGGTAGAATAACAGCGTCCTCAGAAATTAAAATATTAAAATTATTATCATTGTATGAAATCTTTGATAGAAAATAAAATGAGGTTTTTTTACAACTTTAATCATTTGTTCAAAGTAAAAAAAATGGGTTGTCATAAAATCATTGTATCGATGATTTCTAAGTCTTTTTTCATGTTTCAAACTTATCACTTTTTAAGCAGCACTTATAATCATCAGATCCAGTTTTCCTAAGCGACGAAAATTATTATTTAACCTAAATTTTAAACAGAATTAAAAAATCTATTGTCTTCAAAAAAGCCTTTTTTGAACCACCGTATTGGTAAACTTTGGATAAGTTAAAATAAAAGTATCGACATACTTTAAAGCGCGAGAATTTTAATTTGGAAAATTGAACTACTATGTTTGATAATTGATCGCTTTTAGTTGAAAATTCAATTATTCATTTCTGTGCTTGAAAATTCAACAGTTTGTTTGCAATTGTTTCTCTCCCTTGACGACTGAAAAATCTTTTTAACTTGAAAATTAAACTCATGTCGAAAAGTAGTTTTTTTTTGTTAAATTCAACTGTTTCTGA